>JALKBU010000884.1:0-21734 GCA_023091735.1 Trichomonas tenax | reverse complement strand
AGGTGATAGGCAGTATGACAACATCGACATTTTGACAACATCTCATAAACTACCGTAAATCCTCAAATTTTGATAATATTAAGCCATTTATAACTAACCCCTTACGTAAAAAATGACCATTTATAACGATGTTGTCAAAATGAATTTTAAGCCCTAAATCCTCAAATTTTCATAATATTAAGCCCAAAAACTCAGGTTGACAACATTGTATATTTTACCCCAATTTCTACGTACCCTTTACGTACAAACGACCGTAAAATACATGTTTTCAGCATGAAATCACTCGTGTTGTCAAAATGTCAATGTTGTCACATTTACTAGGGCAAATTTGCACACGGTTCACCCAATGCACTTGGTGCACTTTTTCAACCCCTAATTTACTCCCGCAAATCCTCAAATTTTGAAAAGTGACTTATTTTAAATAAATCAACCCGGTACACTTTTCATTTTACCCCCTAAATCACTGTTTTTCATTACTTTTCATCAAATTTTCAACATAAACGACCTCATTTCCTAATCTCGACATCGAAATCAACCAAAAGCAAAAATAACAACTGTTACTAAACCAATCGTACAATATATTTGACCTTCTTTATTGAACGAGTTTTGTATCTCATCGACTTTTTCAAATCCTTTTTAAATTCTTCATAAAATTTCCTTATCCCGAAAATTTCAAAATAAGCCTCAGATAATTCAGAAACCAATATTTCGCGTTTGTTCGGAAATTCACGCATCAAAAACTTTTCAACATCAATTTTATCAGCAAATGAAATCGTTTGGCAACCAATGTCTACCCTGTCCATTTATTTACTTATTAAAAAAATATATATTTTTAAAATTAAGCTTAATCCACAAATGATAAAAACCGTTATATCATCAGGTTATGAAGAATAAGACCGACCCTTGGGTCGGGCTCATTTATCCTAGCCCAAAGCTGAGCTTGCTCAGCGGGATGGGCTCATTTGTGTGTGTCGGAAACCCGGAACCTTAGTGAAAACACTCGAAAAATGCTTATTTGCTCCAGTAAATCCTCAAATCCACACCTCATTTACTCGAGTAAATCCCTAAAAATCAACCAATTTCACTAAATTCAAATTTTGGTTTAGCTTTTTCAGAAACGACCAAAAACTCACAAAAATCATTAATTTACCCCCATTTCTTCAGGGTTCCACACCTCATTTACTCGAGTAAACTCACAAAATTTGAAGATTTTTCTTAATTTCAAAAGCTGAACCAAAATCCACAAATGCGTTAAACATGCCGAATATGTTTTGAAGTCATTAAAACCATTAACATTTTTACGTAAAGGCGTCATCTATCCAGCCCGAAGCGAGCGAAGCGAAGCGGCACGGGCTCATTTGTGTGTGTTCCATTACTTGACCAGTTAGTGATTCAACACTTGAAATTGCGTTCTGTGTTGCTCTGTTAGTTTTATTTACGAAAGTCGTGAATTGATTCAGTGCATTATTGGTTATTCCTATACTATCCTCTAAACCGTTAACGATTCCAGTCATATTATGTGTGAAATCATCAATTCTCTGACCCATGTTGATAAGCTACTGAAAACATCATTACCTGTCGATACAGTATTTAATACAGCCCTTAACGTGTCCAATCCTTCTGCTTTAGCCATAAATGCTGAAAGTTTTGTTACTTGTAACTGTAATGCAGTAAATGAAGCTGCAGTGATACCTGTGTTGAATGCGTTCCAAAGAAAATTAAAGAATGATTTCTTTGATGATTCATTGTCATTATCAACCAAATCTTCAATGTGATGTTTCAGCCAGTCTTTGGTAATTAATGCGCCGTCCCCTAAAATCGATGCACTCAAGCAACTCCGAGTCTAATGAAGCCCACAATTCATTGGAGTCAAAGCAAAAGGACTCAATTTCATAAACAATATCAAATTCGTCACAAAATGCCACCGAATCAAAGGAGAGCACTCAAAATGAGGTAGCTAATAAGTCCGGCTCATCAAGTTCCCAAAAGGAATCGAATTCGTGAAAGTCTTCGCCAAATAGCGGTGTAAAGAGCCACAGGAAAGTCAATATCAGCGCAATCAACTCATACAAGAAAGTTATGAACAGCCTCGAAGGAAGAAACAATGATTCTGCACCACAAAGTCCGAAAGAACCAATTCCACAGTTTGTTCCAAGCAAGAAGAACAAAATCAGGAAATATGGACTTGACTTGTTCAAGTCTGATGACGACGACAAGTGTCTCCCCAGTAAAAAGAAGCCAATTACAACAAGCAGATATCTCCTCACAAAGCCAGACAAACAGGATCCATTTTACAACGTTGACCAAACAATCGATGAGCTTACAACAATGTACGAAGATTACCATGTAATTGAATCGAAATCTAAATTTGGAAATGATCCGGAGCCAAAAGAAGGATTGAAAGAACTTCCACCGCCAAAACTCAATCAGTACCTCGACGGCATGACAACTCTTGATGAAACAGGAACTTTTTATATCGAACCCCCATCACCCTCCAAAGAAACATCATAAGAAGAAATCCTCGAATAAGTCAAAGCGCTCGAATGATGAAAATGCACCTCAAGTTACAGTTAAACAAAGCAAATTCCTCGCTGCAGATATGGTGACAATGGATTGAATCTGATATTGCCATTATTGTTATATTCTATCTTCTATTCGTTCTATAAACATATTATCGAAAAAGGAAGTACAATTTTTAATATATTTAATAGCAATGAAAAATTATTCTCTATTTGGGTGATTTTCATTATTCTGCAGTAAATTTCCAATAACTTCACATCTGAGAATAATTTAATTTTTTTCTATCATCACATCTCATATTATAACGAAATATATCAAGTAAAACAATAGATAGCTCGAGAACAAAATGAATGTTGTTAAATGAATTGCTAATGTATATAGAATTGAACGAATTTTTGCCACTTGATGAAAATATTTTGCAAAGAAAGAAATTTCTTTCTATCATTATATAATATTATAACAGAATATATCAGAATACAATCTGTGGTAGATATCAAGTAATACAATAGATAGCTTGAGATTAAAATGAATATTGTTAAATGAATTTTGAATTCATTCAATGATTAATTATCAAGATACAATCTGTGGTAGATATCAAGTAATGCAATAGATGGCTTGAGATTATATATGCAGAATTGAATGAAAAATATTTTGCAAAGAAATTTCATTAAACAAGATACAATCTGTAGTAGATAAAGAGTAATGACATTGATGATTCCAGATCAAAATGAATGCTGTTAGGCGAATTACTAATAAAGAGATAATTTTCTTGTCGAAATATGAATTGTTATATTTTCTATGAACTGAATCATGCATCGTAAGTTGGTGTGCTTGGTGGCGTCATGCTGTATGACAATATATATGGAATGAAGATATTGAGAATCAATCTGAAAATAACCAGAAATCTTCGCAAGATTCGTGATGGTTTATCCGGAACAACAGTATCGATAACAACGAAACCAATGCTTAGTGCTATGATGTATGAAAAGTTCCAAATGAAGGAATCGAGTTGGAGTAATATAGATTGCGCAAGAATGGCAAAAATGAAGAAAGAAAGAACTTTTGATTTCTCGTAAACTAAAGTTCTTGCTAACGAAAGGGGAAAATAAAATAGTGGAACTTCTATTAATGTAAATGAAGATATTTTGTCCAGCATGTGGCGGAAGAAGTGTAAACACGGAATGCCATAAATCATGTTTTTGTAGCATTTCGACAAAATGTAAAAATCATTAAACACGAATTCATGATAAGCAACAAGTAAAATGATAGACAGTAGCGAAAGAGATGAAAAAAGCGATGCTTTGTACCTTTTTTCCAATATTAAATATGCAATTGTTACAATAACAAAAATTAAACCATCTCTGTGCGTTAAAATCATGCAGGAGAGAATAGGCAGAAGTAGTTTAAAGTTTGAAGACTGTATTAAGTATAGAGCAACGCAAATTAAAATGAAAAATAAATTTTGATTCGAGAAAGAGTACATATGGATCAAAAACGGATAGGGTATGATGCGCATTAGCAGCACAGCTTCTAATCTTTTTGTTATGTCGAATGATTTTAATATAAGATAAAATGAAAACGTTGATAGCGATGTGAATATCAAAACAGTCAAAACGTAGCGCATTACATTACTTCCGAAAGTTATTATTTTGATAACATGAAGAATAAAGGGATAAATGGGATATATGAGTGAAAATGAGCTTTGATCGTACGAAAATTTCATGAACAGGGTCGAAGAGTTGTATTCTGCAATATTTGTGTAGTTTATGGCTTCTGTAAACAAAAATAAGTCATTTTCGTTATATACGAAGATAATTGAAGTGTAATAGAACAAAAACGCGAGAGAATCCAGAAGAATGAGTCTTCTCAGCTCTCTTGACCATATTTTTGTAGATCTTTGAGACTCATCAATCGCAAAAGGAATCATTTCTAAATTGAACAACAAAATAAATGACAATGAAACCGGCACAAAGAACATAATCGAAATATATCATCAAAATTGACATTAATCGAAATCTCAAAATGTCGAAAATTTAATTTTGCTTAGTTATCATAAATTTGAAATATTCGACAAAAGTGATGCATTTTGAAAAGTTTACAAAAAGTAAGTTACTTGCTCAAATCATACAGAACATCGCTGCATTGAAGAAAATGGACAGGAAATACGTTTTACTCAATGATATTTGATCTTGAAATACAGCTGGAAGCTACATTCATTAAGGCAATTAAATTTTTATATGCAAAGTCGGCGAAACTCGTTTTTTAACTCACTGGATTAACTTTTTGATAAGTTATTGAAACTCAATGTACAAAATCCTGTTGTGCATGATATATTAAAGAATTAGCTAACAATATCTATATTTCATTAAAATATTAGATATATCTTGCATCAAAAACATTGATTTGCCATGATGTGCTTTACTCATTATAATATATTCCCATTGTATAGCATTTTTATAACGTAAAATATGTTGTTGTCGATGATAAATAGGTAAATCTAATCACAAATATGCTTTTTTAGATTTTTTGGAAAAAAGTATTCCAAGTGTTCACACATAAGCTCTGTGTGTTATTCTTCTCGATTTAATAAACTTTTCAAATTTAGCCGCGCAAATAAAGAGTCATCATCATTTTTTGGGGAGCCTTTTGGGACTTGAATTCGAATTCCTTAGATTAATATAGTATGATCTAATAGGACGCTCACAAAGATTGATCTAGTCACGATCTCACAAA
The DNA here is from genome assembly GCA_023091735.1 of Trichomonas tenax. Classification (NCBI taxonomy): domain Eukaryota; phylum Parabasalia; order Trichomonadida; family Trichomonadidae; genus Trichomonas; species Trichomonas tenax. The sequence goes on along the minus strand of JALKBU010000884.1, from coordinate 16,481 downwards.
GATTGATCTACTCACAATCTCACAAAGATTATTTAATATATATTTCATCACAGCTTTTTTATAATATCAAACTGACTGTATTTTTAAGTATATATTCTTTCTCTTTTATTATTGAAATAAATATCTTTCTTATCCAATTTTACCAGAAAGGTATTTTATTTTGTTATCACGAATTATATTAATAATAATATATATTCTCAATCGTACATTACCAATTTTTATTGTTGCTATCGAATATTATTTGTTTAAAGTCTTTTTTCGATCATAAGAACAAGCTTCCACCGGAGTTTTTTTAAAAAAAAAATCTTTCAATCTTAACAGTGTTGAGAATGTCCATGCACATTAAATTCATAATATCTTTAGTTCACTCTTTGATCTAATATTAACTCATTCAAAGATGTAATTGTCCCTTATTTGATTGCAATAAAGATGAATTAGCTGGAAATAATGCATCAAAAGATGACTCCTAGAACAAGGATGCATCTAAAAGCAATTCGAAGACAAAGGATGGCCAGACATCAGACAAAGCAAATCCGATTTCAAGCATTCTTGCAGGTGCATTCGCCAGCAAAGGAGATGATGCTTCGCAAGATAAAGATAAGGATACAGCTTCTTCTAAGGACAATGATGTAAATACTTCAGACGAAGCAAAGAAGTCATCTACACATGACGGTGATACATCTAAGGATGGCTCTAATGCTGGTCTATTAGGTCTTTCTAATCTTGCTGGTGAAGGTCTTGTCCACGACAAAGATGGTGGCAATTCTAAAGATACAACACAAGAAGGCGACATAGACAAATTAAAGGCTGATGCCTCTTTAAAGAGCTTCAATCTCTCGCAGGAGAAATTGCGAGATAGGAAGAGAACAACAAGAAGGAAGTCGAAATCACGAACCAGCGCTCGATAGAACTCCAGGAAGTCAACAGGCGCGACAACGAGAAGAAGGCTGATTACGACAGATTGCAGAAGGAAATCTCCATCAGACAGAACCGCATCAATGATATGCAGCAATCCGCGAATCTTTCAGTGAGAGCCAGACCCGAAATCATGACTCTTTTTGATGACGTCAAAAACCTGAAGATCCAACTCGATCAGACACAGGCGCAGGTATAGTATGATCTTTCATTACATGATTTGTGTTGCTAACACTGCATGAAAGTTTGACGAGGATAATGCATAAAGTTAAACAGGCCCTCCTCGAAAACGGAATTCAGCTCTGTAATGCCCCAATGAGTTTCACAAGTATTGATAGGTACCTATCAGAATATGCTCTCTCATGAATACTGTGATGTATTATATTCTAGATATATTCTAGATATCTTAACAAACAAGGACTTTTAAGAGCCAGACAAATCTATTTGTGTAGCTAAAGACAACATAGGTATTGCTACAAACTGAGAAATATTACTTCTAATTTTTGAGAAGAGTAACTAACCCAACAAGCGATTGTATTGAGGCACTTACGAAGGGTACTGCAATCACTAGAACTTACAGGTACATTTACGTTTCGAATTGTGTGGTTTTTCTCAATCAGGTTAAATCGCAAATCTTGAGATATACGAGGACAATCATCCTGATTATTAAGTCTGCTTGTTATGAACAACACCAGCATCCCCTGTGAATAACACACCTTTCGGTATGTTGATAAAGCTTTTCACTTATTGATTAACAAATGTCCAAGCATTAACAAATTTCAAGGAACTTCTCAAAGTTCTTGAACACAATTTTGACAAGATTGATCAATTTGTTCCAGACTTTCATGGTGCTGTAAATCACCCAACAGGCTTTTATAAAATCATCTCATCATATCTCTGGGCCTTTCTCTCTAAACAGAGGTTAAATTTTTTAATCACACCATATCTTCAGAAAATGATTTGTCATCTGCTTTTGCGCACAAACACAAAATTTATTCTCATAAAGATTATCGATCATAGGCTCTTGAACCATTCGGCGACAATGTTGACGACGACAATGATCTTGAATCTACGATATAGGAGCTTCAAAATGTATTATCTGCTGAGGAATCATCCAACAAATCCAAGCAAGCTCACAACGATGAACTTTCTAAGTAGATTTCCGCTCTTGAAGTTGCTCTTAACTCGCTTGAAGAATCTATCAAATCTCTTGAATCTCAGATTCAAGAGAAGAAGGATGAAATCGAATCAAAGAACGCCAAAAATGATTCTAAACTTCAACAGGAACTCAACAATCTCAAGGAGCAACTTGCTGTATTACAGTCAGTTGAAGGCAACTCACACGATATTAAGCTTGTTTTCAATTACTTTGGAATGATTAATATGCGATACTTTACAAAAAATTGTTTGTTAACGACTGTCAGTATCATTGATGACCTTCATATAAAATTTCAGTTCCTTTAAGAAAGCACATAACCACGACCATATAAATTGATACTGATATTGATTCAGCGTGGTGAAATTACCTAACAACATTATTTGTGAGTTCATAAAATTGAAGTGAAACATGACGATAAAGTGGTAAATGAATGTTTATAAAAAATATGGGTATTTGAATGAGACTGATGTTTATAAAAAAGAAATAAAGAAAAAATAGAAAGGAATTAGTTGTTATTGTTCTTCTTAAGAGATGGACAAATCTGCTGAATCAGTCTGGATCCGCATGTTAAGTCTGTTGTGCCGTTGTGGAAATCGACCGTGCCGTTAAAAACGGTTCTTCCGAGAGCTTCGAGCATAGCCATCTCGGAGTGCGTCATACCACCGATAACAAAGACTAAGACAGACTTTACGTCCTTCTTAGTCGAAGATGTCCTCTTCTCGATAGTTTCCTTGTTAACAGGTGTGTTTGTGGAGAATGGAATGTTGAGGGATTTCATTGTCTTGCCGACAAGAGATGACTCTCCCCATCCGCTCTTGAGACCGTGTTCGACAAGCCTGACAATGAGTGGGACGAAGCCTCCGTAGAAGTTCTCGAGCTGGTCGCCCATTGGCAAAACCATCTCCAAGTCTCTCTTGGCGTTGATGAATGGCTTGGAGCCGAAGAGGGACTTCGGGAAGATCAAATTAGCCTGGCTGAGCCTGATCCACTCCCATGCAAAGCTTGCGCCGAAGACAGCGTTGAGTGTTGACTCGAACTTGGAAATCGTTGATTGAGATGCACCGTTGTTGTAGACGCACGAAAGAGCAAGCAACTTGATGGCGTCTGTGTACAATCCTCTGTGGAGATACTCGAGAGCTTGCGTTTCGATTGGGTCGTCGTTCATGATGAGAGTATCCTTGTAAAGAAGCTGGTTGATGAGATGGCGCTTCTCGAGTGGAATCTTCTCGAAAAGATTGAAGTGGAATGTGTTATATGGGCTCTGGAGAAGGAGCTCTGTAGCGCGCTTTGAGTACTTACGCCACTCGTTTGTTCCCTTCGTCTGCTTGAGCATTTCTGGGACTGTGACGAGTCTTTCCTTGTCAAACTCCTGCATCCATGTGAGGGCGTCGGTAATCATGAGGTCGCAGATTTCCTTGTAAACTGGATCTGAGAGAGCGTCGATCTTGAGTGTGTTCTTTGGCATCAAATTTGAATCTTTTGGAACAATTACTTCGACATTTGGATCCTGCTTCGGCTTGATGCGTGGATCAAAGACAATAGAAACTCCCTCTGGTGGCTCCAAGAAACCGAACGAAGGATTGAAATCTTCATCGATTCTGCCACCATATGTTGGCTGAATCATCATTGGTGTGACGTTGTCCACGGAGCGGTCGAAGATAAACACTTCGTCGTAGACAGCGTCCTCTCTTGTATAGAAAGTATGTCCAATGTGCTTCTTGAGTTCCTCCATGAGTGCATAGACGCGATGTGATATCTGACCGGCGCAGTAAACTTTTTCCGGTGCTCCGAGGACCAATTGGAGCTTCAAAAGGCCACGGGCGATCGTCTGAACATCAGATATGTCTGAATCGCAGTAAATATTCGAATATGCAAGCGGCACAGGGAGTACAAAGCGGTCGCCTGATAACGGTAAAATTTCAGCGTGAAATTCGAGAATTGTGATTCCTTCACTCAGAGGATTGTTGTCGAACGCGGACTGACAGCTTGGGCTGTACCTCGGTATCATCATGATGAATTTCTTGTAGTTCTTGAATTGCGCCAATTTGTTGAGAATATAAGTCAGCATATCTGGATCGTCAATGCAAGGAACGAAAACAGTGTCTGCGTTCTCATTTGGCGGTATATCTTCCAAGTAGACGATTGTTTTGGCTTTGTTTATCGATTTTTGGGAAATTGCTGTCTTGACGAAATAATATAATTCTTTTGGAATGGCGAGAGTCGCATCTGAGCCGATCTTTCGAAACAGCTGCTGGAACTCTTCGTCATCCAGGCTCTGGAATGCCTCGTATGGGTTCGGTTCCGTCTCTGTGTTATTTGTCATTGAAAATTTATGGACGAATTTACAAAAACTGCTCTGACATCTCACTCTTTTAACTTTACACTTTTTGCCGCTGTTATGGCTCTGGCATCACTTTTTGGACCTATTTTCCGCTTTATAAAGCTCAAATATCGTTCATGAGTCCAATTTTCATTGTAATCATACGTTTTTGTCATGTAAATTAATGAATGTCAAATATCTCAATTCTGCTATTCAAGTTCAATATCTTGAAAAATCTAGCATCAGTTATACTATCAAATTCTTTGGTGCCTTTTCTATTGAAATGGTGATGATTTTTTAAATATATTTTCAGGAAAATCATGAAAATATTCAAAATTAAGGCATCAACAAAGTAAGAAAATAATTTCGAAGGTTATTGCTTGCGTTTTTTCTTGCAACACATAATAAGTTGAAAATCAATCATGAAATCAAAATATATATTCTTATGACAAACATTAAAATATCGAATCATCAAACATACTGTATTTGTCAGGCATAGATCTTGATTCATGGCAATTAAATTGGTTGATGGAAACGCTCTTCTTTAGGCTGAGAATGTTATCAGATACGAGATAAAAGATTGATGTCGTTTGAATTAGGAAAAATGATTTTTGGATAAACAGTTATTTCATTGTATAGAGCTCAGTATGCTGCTTGTTTTATATCGTGTCTAATCAATAATAACAAAAATCATTTGATATATCGAATCATTTTCGAGAAATCTCTACAAATTTAAATATAACTTTATTTTTATGAACCTGCAGACAAATAATATGATTTCTATGGGATTCTTAGGCTTTGGATCGTATTCAATGAAAATGAATTCTCCAACATTTTAATTTTGCCATGTAAATAATAATTTTGCCATAAATTTCATAATTTTTAAATGTCGATTTATTCCAGATCTTCGGATCCATATCCACTGAGTCCTTCAAATAAGCAAACACATCCATCAAGAAAAACATATGTTCAGGATGTTTTGACGCCTTTAGCAACAATTATAGATCCTGGTTCAAACAATTACAAAATAATGCCGCCACAGATAGTGAAAGAGGTTCAAGACATCCGAGCTGAAGTCAACATTATACACGAAATATTACAATTGCAGAATTTATATGTTCCATCAGAAAAAATCGAGCTTTATCTCAAATACTTTACAAGCAGTGATGTTGTTATCACTATGCTCTTAGATGAATACCAGAATGCCAGAAATTGATTTTATATATTAATTTTGTTTTTAATTTCTTTCCATGTGGTTTTGTTTTGTAAAGCTTTAGTAGTACTGTCTATTTTTATATACTAAAGATCCATATGTTATTTTTTAAAAAAAATCATATTTTGAATATAAACAGAATAAACATAGTCATATGAAAAATTTAATAAAATAAAACAAATAAAGACAAGCACGAATGTAAAACAGATGATATAACAGATATTAAAAGTATGGGATTAAAAAATCTACTTAGAACAGATAGGGAGAGATCCTACTCTGATGGTTCGCCGCGGCAACGATCCTATTCTATTTTCGTAATTATTTTCTGTTTTTGATTCTGTCTTTTCTTTGGGTAAAATAATCTTAAAAGGTAACTTATCAATATTTTCTGGAATTGGAACTAGTTCTACATCGAAAAGTTCGATAAATTGCTCGCGAATGCCGCTGGGCTTTCCACTTCCATAATATCGCCTAAATTCATCGATAATTGCAGAAAGATTCCATCTCTGGATCTTTCTGAGGCATCCAATAACTGAGCCAGTTCTGTGAATACCAAGATTACAGCAAACAAGAACTGGATACGAATCAGGATTCAAAATAATTTTTAAGGCATCAAGTGCGAGTTGTTCTGAAAATCTCTGTCCAGCAGCCATAGTATCAGAGCTGGCAATTGCGCAGAATTCTACATTTTGTTCTTTAATAAACTCGAGAAATATTGATGATGGTTGATCTTGTGATAAAAATACAACTGTTTTTAATCTGAGTGTCTGTAAAAATGAAAAATTGGCTTGCGTGGGTAGTGCGGATCTGTATAAGTCGTTTTCGACAAATCCAAAGTTTGGCGGAGGAATTAGCGACATTTTAAAAGTGACATAAAGTAAAAATCCCTTGAATACAAAACTTCTTCAACATTATCAGTAAATTCAACCTGTTTTTACTCCAAACTTGGTTACATTGTTAAAAATAATAAGTTCTACCTATACCATAAGTTTTGAACATATAAAAATAATAGAAATAGAGAAATTGGCGTTTTAAAACCAAGTTAAAAAATAAGCTATTCGATTTGTAAAGTCCAAAAATATTGTAAAGTGCCAAAAGCATTTTCATTTTTTTATTTGATGAGTAGTGAAGGCTACGCCATTATTACCAACGAAGAAAAAGTTCGGATACTGGCAACAGCATTAGCCATTGAACAATCGTCTGCACGAAACGCATTAGAAAGCTTTAATTATGATTATAATCAAGCTTTTACGAAACTAATGACCGATATTACTGCTGAAAAGAGACTTGATGACACTGATACAGATGTTTAACAATCCGTCTAGTGTAATTTCTTACTCAGATAACCCATTCAGTACAAATTTATACAATTAATCTTCGATCTTATCACGCTTTTAATGATTCTTGATATATTTTGATAATATTTTTTATTAATCTCGTAGATCCCTTGATTTCCAAACTATCAATGTGTAATTTCTGTAAACATGTTATTTTTATATTAGTATAAATACACAAACTTTTTATTAACAAATTTCGGTTCAAGATTCGATTTGTACATTTCCTCTACATAATTCAGTATGGGAAAGATGTTGCAAAGAAGAACATCCAATCAAAGATAAACAATAATAAGAAGAGAGTAAACATTCCTAAGAATTTCTTTTCTTCAGAGAGTTTTGGTACTATAAGTCTTAGTGTTGCAATAACGCAATGCGCAGAGCCTCCAATAATTAGAATTAAATTCAAAAACCAAGGAAGCCATAATGTGCAGAAAGAAATTGGAACAAATATTGACATCATGTATGAAAAAATTGCTGCAGCATTGAACATTCCGATATTATTTGATAATGAAGATGTTGAAAACGAAGCGAGCATAATTCCGAAGAAAAGTAATGTTATCATTGATGCAAAAACAGAAGCTTTACGTCTAAATTCTGCCCATGCAATGAACGAGGAAATTAAAATACAAATAATTGATGGACCAAGAAATTCCCAGTCCTCTAATGCTTCATTTGGTGAGTATTTCTTTGTATATACTGAAAAGAGCATCTTTTTGCCTATCAAATAGTCTTTTCTCTGCATGTTAGAAAATAAAACTGAACTAATGCTGTTTGGAATGTCTCGTTGATGCCAACCGGCTGCGGCTGATCAGATGAGCGCTCAACATCAAGCGGAATAATGATTTCATTGTTGTTTTCCATGAAAGAAGAAAAAAATAAACAGATTATATACAGGGGATGACACTGAAAATCAGAAATGTTCAGGGTTTTATATCTCAAAATAGGGGTCATGCCTCAAAATAAAATATTTAGGGGATAACATCAAATAAAGAAAATTTAGGAATGATAAATGTTAGAAAAGATACACTTCTGATTGACTTTTGATGTCATAACTTTGCTAAAATATATCAATAGATGAGTAGATATTGGAATTATGAAAACTTTTTCATATCGATTATGGAGAAAAAGAACTTGAAAGTTTCCTATTTTGATTAATATTAATATATATAGGGGTTGACACCAGTGAAATTAAAGTTAGAAAATATGCACTTCTGATTGATTTTAAAAGCTGTAACTTTGAAATCATATAGATGCATCTTAATGGATCTAAATATTTGAATTATGAAAACTTTTACATAAGATATAATATTAAGGGGATGACACCAAATAAAAAGCAATATTAAGGGGGCGACTCTGGCTCCCCTGTTTTGTAATTTTAAACGTAAGCAAAAATATTCATGGCTCTTGCAGCTTTAAAGCATCGCCGTACAATTAGAAACTTCGATCCAAACTTCGTTATTCCAAAGGAGCAGCTCACAGAAATCATCAACACAGCTTTAAATGCACCTTCCGCCAAGAATAACCAAGATGTCGATTTGTTTGTCATCACAAACAAGGATAAAATCAAGGAACTCGGTAAAGTCTGCTACGACAGCTTGCCAAAGGAGGTCCAGGCTAGCTTTGACACGCGTAAGAGCAAGTACGCAGTTTCAAATACTATTACTGGCGATGCTCCATGCATCATCCTTTTAGTCAAGAACGAACGTGCTGAGCACTGGATTAATGTCGATGCTGGTATGTTACACATGTCTCTTATCGTTGCTGCACAGGAATTCAAGATCGATTCCATGTCTATGGGAGTCCTTGTTCAACCTAAGGTTGAGGAGTTCATGGGCTTAAAGCCTGGCTCCCTCTTGGTTGGCTTAGCTCTTGGTAAGGTTAACAAGAAACCATTTGTTGATAAGAAGGAAGTCATTGCTAAAATTACATATAACTAAAACGTTATTATGCTTCGTTATCTTTGCTGAATGTTTTATTTTGATTAAACACATAAAATATCACAATTATTACATATTTCAACCAAATACTATCTTAAAAACATTACTAAAAAATATCTTTGAAGTAGATTTTTGAATTCCTGTCTTTACAGACTTTGACAAACAATAATTGTTAAATTTGAATTGAAATTGATGAATTATTTTAATTCAATTGGTGTAATACTGATTCAGTTGTATCCTATTATGGCAATATATAATTTGTAATAAAAGTTTAAATAACAAATAACAAAATAAAACAATAATATTATGGATATCCCGTGTAACCCCCGTTCGATATTCTTGTTACAAATGTCATCAAAGGTCTTTGATCGACTTTGCCGCGAAGGTGTTTTTCCACCAATTCATCTATTCCAGCATCTCTGAAAGCTTTAACGCATTGATTATGCATCGATAGTGTGTTCATTGTTGAGAAGCATGCTTTTGCAACTTGGATTGTTCCTTTCATCAGTTCTTTGTATGTTTCTATGTGTTTGTTGAACTCATTGAGGAATCCGAATTCAGCGATTCTTCCCATAACTCTCAGATATATGATTTGAGCGCTCTCATCAACAGTCTTATCAAGTCTATCAAACAGAGCATCAAAGAAGCCGGCGCTTTCGAAACTTTCGAGACAAGAGCGTGCAAATGGTAGCTGGTTGAATAATGGGCCAATAGACTTAGCTATTGCCTCATCTTCATGACTGACAATGGAAGTGAAGAAGTGCGGAACTTCCGCGAACGTTACAATAAAGGTCTTCAACTGGTTGTGCTTGAATATAACCATGAACAATCTTAGTGTGTGCTGGAATGTGGGCAACTCATTCAGCAGCCATGTGTGATCACTAACTATTGCTTGAGCAGTTTGATATTCGTTGGCTCTTTTCATTAAATAAAGCGATGCATCTTCATATTTTGTTGCCAAGTCAAGCAATGATTTTGCTGTCTGCTTGTTTATCATTACATTTGGCATTCTTATAAGTGCTGATAATGCGTGTTTCTCAAGCAGTGGATGGCAAAGTTGTTCACAAACAATGTCAATATCAATTGCCGGATCATCTGGAGAGAAAGATATTAAAGATTCGTAGCATCTCTTACATGCTTCGACATCTTGGGCTTCAGCGAGTGTCTTTTGGAAGAACTCGATGCACCAGTCGCCATGCTTATCGAAGAAATTATCGTCTTGACAGAGAATGAACAATGTACTCACATAATCAGCCAATCCATTGCTATCAACGAAGTATTGTGAGTTTTTAACAAGTTGATCGCAAATCGATTCTGCTTCTGGGAGTTTTTCTATTTTCTTTATTAAAATTGATTCGAATAATAAAGATCGCTTTGGTGCTGTGCGAAGAAGAGGCGGAATCGACCTTAAAAATTCAAAAGTCACAAACTCAACTGAATGTTGGAAAACGAATATCAAAAAATCGATGCAAGCGTCCTGCATTTCTTTTTGCGATGTTGGAAGACTTGGTAAAACATTTGCTTCCTTAAGAGCATCAAATGCTTCTTTTGTAACTAATACTTTCCTGAGAGCATCGAAAACAGACATTTTAATGTCAATTGGAACCATTTTCTTCATTAACGGAGGAATCTTCTTCATGAATTCTAAAACATTACCTGCATGAACGATTTTTTCTACGACAGAGATGGCTTCTTTGAACTCTGGAGCTAAATAATCACCAAATGAGTTAACATTCAATGACAATTTGTCTGTTTCCATTATTCTTTCTTCGTCTTCATCTTCTTCTACATAGAGTGCCTCTTCTTCTTCATAATATTCCTCTTCTTCTTCGACTGATTCGGAGCTTTCGCTCTCTTCTTCAACAACAATTTGCTTCTTTGGTTTCTTTTGCGATTTTTCCGATAACTTTGATTTAGGAGATTTTTCTTCAGCCTTTGGTGTAGAAAATTCTTTCTTTAGCATTTGTTTGCTTTTCTCTGACTTCATCTGGCTTTGCATTTTACCGCTCTTTGATATTTTTTCGATAACTTCCTCTTCCTCACGATTATCTTGAACTGAAATTTCTTCTGGAGCTTCTGCATTTACTGCTATGTTTGATATTGTTTCATTTGTTGATGTAGAAACTCTCGATTCTGTTTCTGTTGAAAATCGGCTCTTGTACAAGAAGCTGACTTCTGCTGGTTGAGGTGGAGGAGGAAGTTGATCAACATCATTTCTTGAAATAGTTGACATTGTTTTAGGTGTTTTTCTCCTCGTTGATGTGATTGAGTTATAGAGATCGAATGCATGCAATGATGCGTGATTATGCTTTTTGTGGAGATGGCGAGTGGATTTGATGAAACTTCTGATCGCTTCGATATCAGAATTCGGATATGAAACTGTTCCGAGTTCGAATAATTGATAAATTTCAGCGAATGTCGGTCTATTGACTTTTCTTGGACTCCAGCAGTGCTTTATGAGTAATTTAAGTGTCTCTGGAGCTGTCTTTGGTATCTGTGGGCGTTTCTTTGATATGCAAATAGCTCTCTCAGTTTCTTGAGGCGACAAATCTTGGAATGGAATATATCCTGTTAACAACTCAAAAAGAAGAAAACCATAAAGAAACACATCCGATTTCTCATCTCTCTGCTTCCCGTGGAATATTTCCGGTGGTGTCCAAGCAGGAAGCTTCATGCATCCGTGCTCAATTAGACTTAATCGAGGTGTGATGTCATCTGTGATAAATATGCTTCCTGTGCTGAGGTGCAGCATGTTGTACCCCTTTTTGTGCATGAATTGCATTGCATCGGCAATACACATCGCGATTAACGTTGTCTTTGTGCCTGTGAGTATAGAATCACACTCAGGATCTTCAAGCATGTCCCTGAGATTGCGTCCAACAGCTTCTGTGAATCCTGTAAACGGCGGTTGTTCAGTTACACCAACGAAAGACAAAATGAAAGGGTGTTTGAGTACAGCAATCTTCGAAAGCTGCTCAAAGAGCTCCGCAGTGTCTTTTTTGCTCGTTTGTCTTGTCACTTGCTTTGCATAATAATAAGTATCTTTTTTTGTGTTGCTTTTCGCAAGCCATAAATCGAATGACCCATAGCATATCTGCTGAATAAACGAAAACTCGCTAAGTGATACAATTTTCCCCTTAAGGATTTCGGGAAGTTGAACACTTTGGCGACTTTTCATTATTTTTTTGACAAAATAAACGGAGAATAAATTTTACATGACAGAAATAATTTACATGGCGAAATTGAATATAATTGATTTTACAAGACATTAAGGGTTCGGAACGCCCGTAAGGTTATTCACTTCACTTTTGAGATTGAAACATTAATAACTCAGCAAATAACGGATTAAATGAATTTAAAAATAATAAACATGTTTATACACACAATATACTACATATTATCACGTGTAACCAAGCAAAAATCTTTCACTTTTTTCCTACCTCGATTTTTTTCTATTTTTTGTTTTTGGAAGTGATTTTTAATTTTTATAAAAAATTCATTGAGTTTTATTTTTGAGTCTTGATTTTTCGTTGATAGTATCATTGATATATTTGCATTATATCGGAACAATAAAAACCGTATCATAGTTTTAGTTTACGTGTCAAAAGTGAAGTCTATAAAAAGAGGTCGAAATTTCATTTTGTCAGAAAATTATGGCATTTTTGACATAATTCTGACAAATCTCATATGGGTTCAGATATTAGTATTACCAGACATTCATACCCTTATGAGAATGGGGCAAGACCTGGAAAATATTACAATTTTATATTGCCACAGATAAATTTAGATAAATGTGAAAAAGAGAAGAATTAAATTGAAGATTTGTATAATCATTACAACATTTTTTGTTATTCTAGTTGCTTTTAGCAAATATTATCATGGGAGATTGAAACTCAAACCCTTAAAAAAATGTATGATTCACAAATAAAAAAATTAACAGTTTTCAGACAATTTTGCTCATCGATGCATGCAAGCAGACTGTATGAACACAGTTAGTATGCATTAATATAGTAATATTGCAAAATCATTTTTCTGGATTGCTTTGAAAAGTTTTTTATGGCTTGTTACTGCTGCATTTATACTCAATGCATACTTTTGTTACAAGACTGTGTATCTAAACAGTGACGTTTATAAAAAATATCGGAGATCAGTTCGCAATCTTGGTGAAATAGTGAACTTTGATGCATTTCGAAGACAGAATATGAATCGCCTAGTAAAACATTGTCGCGTCTTTTCCACTAGTTTTTTACTGCTTATAAGGTCTATCAGTACATAAGCCCTCTATCCAGTGAAAATCTAGTGGTCTGCCATTCAATGTTTTCCTAGTTCTTCGATTTTTTTGCAATTTCATTGCGTTCAGCGCATCAACAGTCGATAAACTACAAATCCAAAGCATTTGTTCGCGCATCATGGTTTGTTGACTGTTGGTGCTTTCGAGATTCACATAAATCTAACACATTCGACCATCTTTTACAAATCTACATTTTCTACGACTATCTGAGGTTTCTAGGATATACAGTGATGTGGGAACCTCAGATAGTCGTAGGAAATGCTATGTATCAAATACTTCATTTTATCGATTTACATTACTCGATACAGTTGTCTCATAGCATGACAAACAGATAAGCTATGCACATAGGTTCGTCATGCTATGAGATAACTAAAGCAATCTGCGATTTATAATTATCCGCTTTTAAATACCATCAAAAATGATCAATTTCTAGCACAAATTCTCCGGAAATTAGCTAGAGAACTGAACTTTAGGGCCAAAAAGAGTGTACGTTTAACAATTTTTCATATTAAATATCGAGTATGATATTGAACAAATGTCTCACCCTGGCTAAACACAAGCCAGTAATGAATAACATTGTACTCATACTGTGTAAATGCAGGTTTTCGAAATTTCGAAATATTATTATTTGAATATTGTTTCGTATTTACTTGTGCATTTGGTATTCGATAATGTGTATGTTATGGTTTAGATTGAATTTTGTGCTCAAACTACATTTTTTTCGAAGATATCTTATTTGTGGATTGTGATGTGTGAAACTGTTGCATGCAGTGTATGCGGGCTGACTGCAAAGTTACTGCCCATCATTTTATGTTATGTGAACTACCGCAGAAAATGATGGTGTAGCAAGTTACAATGAACTTACGTTTAAAAATAACCTTCGGCATCCCTCTACCTTAGACCCAGAACGATCATTTTCAATTCAATATCGATGTAAAATAACTGTTCGTTCTGGCAAGAAAAAGTGTACCCCATATCATCATCGCTCATAGTAACTATTGTTGGGTTCTCGAATATTGTTGTTGCTGAGATTATATGGTCGCTGTATGATTCACCAAATGAATCCGACAAGTCAACTTCCTGATGATTCTTTCTGTACAAAAATAACCCAATAATAGCAACACTGAATACAGCAGCTAATCCAATGATGCAGAGAAGAATTAATCTTGCTGGGCTAATCATTTGACCTTTATCATATCCAGAATCATCGCTTAGGCCTAAATCTTGTATGTCAATAACAACATTTGATTGAGTGTATGTCAGAATGTTTGTCATGACAACAACATAGGACTGAATATAAATCGTGGCGTTAACATAAGTTTCAATTATAGTTGAATTTGTAGGATCAAAGTTTGATGTTGTGTTCGTAAATATAGTTGTACTTTTTTCAAGTATTACTTCAGTTGTTGTCGAGACATTTGTTGTTGTTGTCTCATTCACCGTTGTTGTTGTGATCGCATCTGGTGGTGCAGTTGCGTACGGCGTTTGAAGTGGAATGTCCGTTGGCTTAGGTGATGGTGTTGCAGATATTGATTTGTATGGCGTTATTATCGGAATTGTTGATGGTGTTGTTGAAGGAGTTGTAGAAGGTGTGGTTGATTTTGTTGTTGAAGGAGTTGTAGAAGGAGTTGTTGAAGGTGTTATTGGAGGAATTGGGACATCTGTAGGTCTGACACATGATATATTAATTGTAGTAGGTTCACTTTTTGTTGAAAATCTGTTTTGCTGTGTTTGTGGAGTGGTTGCAAAATTAAATGTATTTGGAGGTGGTACACTACTAGTTGATCAATCAGTCATATTGACGGGAGAAGCAAATAAAAATGTAGCTAATTTAAATACATTCGTACAGTTTATGCTTTGCCCATAAGGATTAATTAATTCGAGATTTATTTAAATTTTCCGGAGCAAATATAGTTGAATTTTCTTTCCTTTCTATATAAACTACAGTTTCCACTGACATATTGAAAAAATGAATAAGAACATGCAAAATTATATCCAATTCTTACATATACGTCACTTCTTATATTTGTAGCTGCATCAGTTATAACATATACCTCCACAGTCTCGATTTGTGTTCAATAAATTGAAATATGATGTTATGCCATTTTGATAAACATTTTATCCATGAATTATACAGTTTTTCATTGGATTTAACTGAATGCCGGCAGAGTTATTATATATATTTGAATGATAAATATAAACAGGGGCTTGAATAATTAAGGCCGCGACGCCATTGTATTCAGCAATATTAGTGAAGAAATTGCATGTGTCACATTTCATTCCAATAAGAAAAGCACCACCTTCATAAAGAGCAACATTTTCAGTGAAATTTGACTACACTGCATTAAGCACAGGTTCGATGATTGTATCATCTCAAAGCCCAAAAGCTGTTGCAGCAGAAACTGCTCCTCCATTAAGGTATGCTTTATTTTGAAGGAAAAGGCGGCTTTGGATCAGAACATTGGATGAAGTTAACCTGAGGGATCCACCATCTTGAGCCCTGCTACTTGTAAAATTAGAGTCAGAAATAACCATTTGTGAAAGATAACAATATATTGCGCCGCCACTGGCTCCCTCTATTGAAGCATCAAAAGCTGTATTGCTAGTGAATGTGGAACTCGAAACTGTAATGAGGCTGTTGTAATAACTTTGATTAAGTCGTAGATTTGTTTCAATCATCGCGTTTATTAATTCGATATTAGCATAAAGATGGTCTTCGTTAATGGTTGGATAGTTCTGCTCGCCCTGGAAACCAGGCGCAACTTGGAAGTCAGATGTTTTAAAAAGGAAATGCAAGTATAAAACAAACATTATCAAAATTGACTACCAATCGAGCTCTCGATTATTTTTAATTCAAAATTACTACGTTTAAATTTTCATAATTGTGCATTATCTGATAATCTATTAAATTTTGATCAGATCAAAAAAATAAGTCAGTTTTGTTTTTGTCTTGAAATTTTTATGGCATTTAAAATCAATGCAAAATGTTTATGTTGGAAAAATCTCCTCTCACAAATTACAGCAAGAACATGGTCACTTTTGTATCAAAAAATTTGACTCATAAAAACGTCGCAAATTTTGACTTCTATTGCTGTTCATTTTTGGAGATTGTTGTTGTTATAGCCATATTTTGTGTCCATTGGATAGTTCTTTTCATGAACATAAGAAGCCCAAAAAAGTAATTTTAATGAAATTTTCAATAAATCATATTTGTGCTTATAACGTGAACACATGTACCATTCTGATGCTGTTTCACCCAACTTCTATTTGGCTTATTAACAAACATTGGATTAATAGCACGTTCATAAC
>JALKBU010000883.1:0-21739 GCA_023091735.1 Trichomonas tenax | reverse complement strand
ATGGATGATGTGCTATCGTCAGGATGCTGATAGCACAAATAACATCCTTCACTATAAGGCCACAACTACTCATAATGAAGTCTTCTTTGGCTTCCAACATTGAGTTCAATCCATTTCAAGCTATTGACACTTTTACATTTTTTCCCGCACAAACACGTCACTTTCCTTTATTTTGACATTCTGACTTTACATGACAAAAATAAGTTGCTTGTCAGAAAAGCACGTTGTTCTATTTTGTCCCAGTCCCCAATGCGATCTATCTCGTTAATATGGAAATAATCAAATTTGAAAACTTAATAAATGTCACTAATTCTTCGATAATTGGATTGAAGACATCTATTGACATATGATCATATATTGAAAACGCAATTTTACATTTTTGCCATTTTGATAAAATTACTTTACATTGTCAAAAATATTTATCATAAGAAGTTTTGTTATTTACACGGCTTCTGATAGATTGCTCACCACAGAAAGAATGAACATGAGTACTGAATAATATATGCCAAACATAATCAAGATTTATTGAGTTTTGTTTGCAACGGGTGTTATATATCAATAGAAATGCAAAAAAATTGCATCGCCTATTATTTGCATGCTCAGTGGAAACAGTCTAACATCTTAAACAAATAGAATGCCTATATTTCTTTTGTTTGCTTTCGGATATGTTTTTGACGTTGTACAGCATCAATAAACAGTATTCAATTCATTTAGCATAAAGAATAGCGAGTACCACATGCTTGATGATATATTATATCGTATAAGTATTAGACAAATCACAAATTGTCGGTGCAAAAATTAGGTTTAACATGCGCATCACCGTCATTTTCAATCACAAAGAAGGCACATTTTACAGTGATAGAAAGACTACATAAGCTCAAAATTTAAACACAGTCATTGAGATATCATTAAAAATAGTTGTATAGTGAAATACACACGATCTCTGCAAACAAAGACCAAGCCGCTAATCCAAAATGATTTTGCTTAAACAAACACTATCTTGTATTGGAAGATGATGGAAACTCTTATCTTATCTATTGTAGGTATAACTGCATGTTAATAATATAGATGTAGCCTATATTAAATCGCAGAATTTATAAATATATTAACAAAATCAATTATAATTAATACATTCATAAACGGTGTGATTATAGATTATTATTTTAAGAATATGAGACTCTGTTTTTGTATTTTTTTAAAAAAAGCAATAATTTAACTTATTTAGTATTTCCATTTATTTTAATAAGAAATTGGTGCTTTTCAGGGGGTGCTGAGTATGTTTATAGCATTTGTTTGTCTATTTAACTGAAGGCTCTCCATGCCTCAATGAGATTTCATCGATTTTTGACATGTAAAATAACGAAAGTCACAATTTTTGACACTTATTATCTGATATTTGTCATGTAAAGTCGAAAATTTGATATGTAATGTTACCAATGAGCAAAATTTGTGTGAACTTGAGATAGCATAACGTTAGGTATGCTCGATGTATGAGTAAAGGAATGACGTTTGACTCGAGCGCGTAGCGTATTTTTTCTTTTCTATTTTTTGATTTTTCTAGGGGAACTCTAGCAAAAATAAGCGAGCGAACGCTATAATAGTGAGATGTATTTGTTATAACCATCAAAGAGATTCATAAAAGAAGCCCATTAATGATTTGTAATGGGTTTCTGTTTGTAATCATTTCATGATTAAGTAATACCTTGCTAAGATCATGAAACAGATTGCACCACTAGAATCAGCACCCACAAAAAGCACGTAAATATTACATCAGATTCGTCCAGGAAAGGGGGTTACTCGTTAAAAATCGCAAAACTCAAAAAGGTCAACGAGAAAAAAAGTGGAGCCTAAAAAGATGCTTTCTACTGTTCGATTAATAGATAATAAACCATCAGAGTGGCTCGCTCACAGGTTTTTCGTTTTAGGGCAATACGACATGTGCATCAATATCATAAACCAGATCTTAAGGAAATCGCCTGATAATGCTGAAGCATTAAATCTCAAAGGATGTGTTTTGCGCACAAAAGGACACATTGAGGAGGCTTTGGGATGTTTTCAGACCGCATCTGAATTTGATACGAATAATATACGTCATTCTCTCGAAATTGCAAAATGTTTATTTTTTCTAGGCCGATTTCAACACTCTTTATCCATTCTACAGCAAATTCAGGACACGGATGAAGGAAATATTTGGGAAGTTTATCACCTTTCCGGTCAAAATTATTCAAAATTAAGAAAATTCGAAGAGGCCATCGACGAATATCAGAATGCTCTTGATACTGATTTCAGAATAGAAACGGTTCTTGAGCTGATGACTATTTACGAATCAAGAAAGGAATTTGAGGATATGGATTCACTTATTCAAGAAGCTTTAGTTCATCATCCAACAAATTCAACACTTCACAAGCGCATCGGTAAATATCACTTAGCAAAGGCTGATTTTGAAGCAGCAATGACAGAATTTGAGACTTCTTTCAAGCGAGATGAAACTGATTATCAGTCTATGTTGCTTGCAGGAGCAATTCAACAGGATCAGCAGCATCAGGAGGAAGCTATACAACTATACAGACGATCTTTTCAAGGTCTGGCTAATTCGCCAGCTTTGTGGAACAATGTTTCGATGTGCATTAATGCTAAAAACAAAACTGAAGCATCAATCGCTTGCTGTAAGAAAGCAACGTTTTGTGCTCCTTTCGAAGCACTCCCACTTGCAAATTTAGGCTTAAATTATTTAGATTTGAAGCTTTATTGCAGTGCTGCAGTCGCTTTGAAGCGCGCAAATGCATTGGATCCTGGAATTGAAGGCGCTAGTGAAGGATTGGCTGTTGCTTTGATGAATATCGGCGATTATATCTCTGCAGGCAAAATATATGCAAAAGAGATACAAAAGAAGAAAACACATAGATTGCTGATCAACGCTGCAATTTGTTTCCTTCGCGCAAACAGAGAAAAAGAAGCCAAGAATTTATTCAAGGCGTTCTCCAAGATGATCCAAGAGGAACCTGCTCTTGAGACTCTTTATCCTTACAACGATGTCTTAGTTCCAATGTTTTCTAAAATAATTGGCGAACAAAGTTCTAAACACGAAGAAGCCGCTGAGTAATTCACAAAATCATGAGCTTTAAATGACTATGCTACAATAATTCTTTGATTCCAATCAAATATCATTTCGAGATTTTATATTTGTTATATTTTGTTATCTGTTATATAAATTTATATTCTTTATGTTAATAACAAACTGTTGATGATAATGTTAAGCTTCAAACTTAAGACATTTAAGAAATCAAAAATTTCTATTAACAAAAGAAATAGAAAATCTTGGTTTATTTCTTCTTAACAACGACAATGATAACAATAATAGCAATTAATAAGCCAAGTAATGTTAATATAACTATCCACAAGCATTTGCGGCTCTTCTTCTGGTGCTGCTTAGCTGATTCTAAGCTCTGAACACCTCTCTGAACATAATCTGTAGCAGCAGCGATATTTGATTCGATATTATCAATTTGCCTTCCCTGATCCTTAATTAATATAGAGAATTGGACGAAAAGATCCATGAGTTCACCTAAGCTTCTTTCGATACTCAAAATATCCTCATGACGTGCGGCGATTGTATTATATGTATTTACGATTTCTTCTGTTGCTGCCGACGATCCTTGGATCTGGAAAACGCTTTGCTGTAAAGCATCTGGATTTTCTGAGATAATTTTGTTGACCATATTTTCATCAAGCTGGACACCAGCAATTTCATAGTGTCTCTTGACCTGCCGCTGGAAGCGTTTCTTGATATCTTCCTGTGTTTGTGTGAAATCGTTGATTTTTTGGGCAAACGTATTCGAAAGAACGTGTAAGTGGTTTCTCTGGAGTCTTACTTGTGCAGAACCTGGATACTCATCAGCTGCGTTATCAACGTCAGAGCGCATTCTGTCCAAATCTTGACGAATAACGTTGGCAGCAGCCGTAATCGAGCCAAGCTTTGCATGAAGTTCAGCACGCATATCAGTAGCCTCTCTCTGATCCTGTGTCTTCTGAATATCCTCATCAAGTGATTTGATTTCGCTTAAAACATCGTCGATTTCTTCGATCCTTCCCTTGACGTCGTTATATTTGTTCCAGAACGCGGCGAATGGGTCGTTCTCGTTCTTTGGTGCTGGTGGTGGCTTATCACCGGAAACGCCGGCTTTCTGTCTGAGAGCACCTAAACGATTCGTCATCTGAAACTTTTTCAGAATCATAAACAGAATTTTTTGATTTTTTGATAAATCATGTTTTGCCATAGGATTGCTTCATGAATTTGTGAATTTGTAAGAAAAAGGGAAGGTGAGAAAAAGTGGCATCAACCGATGAAAATGTTCGTCAGAAAAACTGTAGTGATGTATTTGAAGGATATTTGACTTGGATATATGCTTCAATAGGGCATGCGGAGGCATCGATGAAGGTAAAAATGAAAATAAAACATGAACTAAATATAGAGTTATTATGTTCTATTTGATCAAATAAGACAAGTTGTACCGCCTGCGTAGCATAGTGGTTATTGCGTGCGCCTTGTAAGCGCAAGGTCGCCGGTTCAACTCCGGTCGTAGGCAAGTTTATTTTTCTTTTTCAAAAATTCGCTCCAGACTTTTTGTGACTAATTATTCTATACCCGCTCATTGTGAATACATTTTCATAAAAAATTACTTCAAATCCATTTTCTTCAGGATATATATCAAAATATTCTTTATATCATTGATTTCAGCCCTTGAATATGGTTATCTATACAATCCAATGTGATGTTAATATATGATTTGATGTGTATTGTTTCTAAATAATGTCTTGGCAGGAAAAACAAATTCGGATTGCATGAATAATTGGATTCAATGTATGAGAGCTTTGTGGTAAATATTCATATAGATACGGAGTTGTATTATGATGAATAATATGTCAGAATAAGTGTAAAAAAATATCAAAATTTAAAGACCTAACTTTTCCAAAATTAAGTTGAAAAGCTTGATACATGACTATTTTCATGAATATTGGCAGACAAAAAAACACTTTCAAAAATAATTTCCAGTAAATTGGAAATCCAAAATCTAGTCAATAAAATAGGCTTAACATAGCTAGTAGAACATATATCAATAGTTATCTAGAAAAGTACGATTATTTTTTTCGGTTTGGTTGGCCTTTTGAATCAATGTCTGCATCTGGAAAGTTTGCACAACGTAACTACACATATCGTGGCAAGACACTCGACGATCTCCGTGCCATGGAGCTCAAGGACTTCGTTCAGCTTCTCCCAACAAAGCGCCGTCGCTTCATCGAGCGCTCATTCGATCTCAAGCACGTCCATCTGATCGAGAAGCTCAAGAAGGCCCGCCAGTCCGTCGAGGGACAAGCAGGCGTTCGCCCACCAGTCGTTAAGACACACCTCCGCCACATGCCAATTCTCCCAGAATTCGTCGATAACGTTATCGGCATCTACGATGGCCGCGTTTTCTTCGAGGTCCAGATCAAGCCAGAAATGATCGGCCACGTTCTTGCTGATTTCGCTCCATCAAAGAAGGTTGTTAAGCACTCTAAGGCTGGTGTCGGCGCTACACGCTCATCCTCTGCTACATCACTTAAATAAAACAATATTTGCAGTTATTTATGCAAAAAAGTTAAAAAATACAGATATATTTTTATCCGACCATTTCAAAATTTGTTTCAGATTAATGTTGCCGTTGGCTTAGAATACATAAAGCATTTCATTTGATGAACTAGAAACCTATTAAACGGTCGAAATATATTTTAGAAAAATTATAATTTTAAAATTAATTAATCATCATCTAAAGAATAAGTTTACATTGAAGAATGCCATCTATTGTTATGAATTTTGGTGACTAAAAACGTAAAAAATATTTTGATAAAATATACATGAAAACAAATTCTATATTTATTAGTATAGTGATTACTTTTCTTCTAAGTGGCGTGTTGTTTTGATTTCCTCGGCGGTCAAAGAAACTTTCTTCGCATCCTTTTCCCAAATTGGAGGTATTTCAATTCCAGAAGTGTACAAATGGATCGACTTTACGCGAGCCTTCGCTTTTGGAATCTTATGCATGGCCAATTCAGAACAAGTTAAAATATTTTCAGCCAAGTGATCAAACGATAAATTAAAGGCACCAACACGTATCCAGCACTCATTTGAAGATGTGATGTAAAACTGTGTTCCTTCAATTGTCTTTTTGATTTCGTTATAAATTTGTTCAGAATTTAAGACGTCTAATGATACTTGTGTTGGTTGACGGTTGCGAGAGAAAAACTTGTTTCCAAGTTTCTTCGGTAATTGCTGCGCGATGCTTTTTTCAGCGAAGAAATAATCAGTAGAAGTGAATAAATTGTCTTGTTCTTTACGCGATGAGTAATGCTTTTGTAATGTGGACATAGAAATTGCCTTTAATTTAAGTTCTGTCTTATCAAAAGCTTCTTGCCACTTTGCGCTTTCACCTCCAACGAAAACGACAGCAGATTGGAACGGGAACACTCTCACTGGATGTGGAAGTGTGATATTTATTGGTTCTTTGGAGCTTTTCGGTGGTTTTATAAAATCGAAAATTAAGAAAACGTTTGGACACTCTCTACGCTTTGTACTCTTAGTGTACTTTTGCTGTAATTCGATTGCACCGCTTCGAGCAAGTTGGAATGTTAATGGCGAAAGAGTTTTCACGCTTTCTTCTTCTATCATCGAATTTTTGAAGACACTTTTTGCTCTCAATTTTGCTAAATTTGAATTATTAGAAATTAAGAATATGCATCTAAAGTGAAATATATTTATTTAAAAATTTTGATTGTTAATAAAAATATGATTTATATGCATTCTAATAATATTATATATTATAACCATTGATTTTTAAATTCATTAAACTTCAAAATCCATTAATTTTTTAAATTTTGATAAACTTTTAATAAAATAATTCTTTTCGAAATAATAATTTCAAGTAGAAAGTGATTGGAAACAGCATTCATTTCATATGGCGATAATAATTATCGAATTTTTAGCTTTATTTAGATTTAATATCGAATTTTATATTTCATGATTGTTTTAATTTATGTCAATTATATATCAATACAATGTATGCAAGGTTTAATTCATTCTTGTATAGATTCACCATCTTCATATTTTTATTAACGAAGCTATATTTTCGCAATATCCATGAAATTATTGAATCATCTTATGAGAAAGGATGATGCAATAATATATTTATTTACCAATACTTATTTGTTAAAAAATCTATCTTATAAATAAAGGATTTCTATAAATTATTTAGCAGATTCCATTGATTGAACAATCTTATTGATTTGCTTACAAACATTAGCTGCTTTCTCTTCTGTTTGAAAAGTTAAGAAAGAAGGGGTAGGAGTTTGGACCTTTTTATCATTGTCCATAAGTAACAAAAGTTTGACAGACTTCTTGATTTGTTCTGATTTCATAAATGATGTAACACGTGTGTTAACTGTAATATTCATAAGTGGCTCACGGCGAATAATGATTCTGTAGAATCCATCACACTTGTTCAAGTGGAATGGACCAATGCCGAGTGTTCTCCACACTGGCTTTGGTTCCTCCGGGTTCTTTTCATCTTTTTGAACTATTGGAGGTGTGAAAATTCTCATCTGACATTTCTCGTTGATTAATATTGTTTCGTTTTCTTCGCCTTTGAAGTCGTTTGCTGAGATTACTGTTTCCATTCCTTGTGCATCATCATTTTGTTCACCGTCTTGTGGCTTTTGAGCGGCTGCATTTTGGCTGCCGGCCGGTGGTGTTAGTTGTCTACCAAATGCGCTTTCTAGCTCGTATTTTTCTTTTGGATCTTTGTTAGATTGGAATTTTTGGCCTGTCCCAAAGTGGAACTCGATTTTTGGTCCTGCACCAGCCGCGTCTTTCTTTTGACCGAGAGGACCTGCTAAATTGAGTTTTAATCCACTTCCTTGTGTTCCTGTTTTATTTAATCCCCAGCCATTTGTTGGCTTATGTGCTTTATTTTCGCCAGTTGAAGCTGTTTTTGTTGCCATAATTGGCAGTTTCAAATTAAACGTGAAATTTGGTTTATCACCCATTATTTTTGTCACTTTTTATCACAGGACATTTTACTTCAAAGACATATTTTTGAAATATGCACCTCTAAGTGAAGCAAAATTATAAATTAAAACGAAGTTTCAATAAAAATGACATGTAAAACATTGTTTTTGACATATGACATTTACATGTCATATTTTTCTCCATTATTAATCATTTTTTCCTAAATCATATTGACGCACAAACAGCATATCTTACACAAGTGCTATATGCTGCTAATCATTAAATGTGAAATTATACTTTGTTTCAATAAGATCATCAACTTTCATGTGAAGATGATCAATTTCTTCAAAATTATTGATATACCAATAATTGATATTTAGCTATAAACAAGTTATTTAAGGATGCCCTAACTTTCCATAGATATGTTGCATAAATATAGCATATACTATAGTTAAAAATTTGAGACTTTAATTCTGCTAATTCACTGACTTATAAACATTTTATAAATTGAGAGGATGTCAGATGAGCGACTTTTGTTTTGACATTTAATTTTTTTGCATATAACTCTAACAAATGGTACACAATTAAATATATTTATAGTTTGAAACTCAAAATTTATCGTAAATAACAAGATTTCCTAATTTCGAGCGGAAAAGGCACATTTTATTCTCTAGACTGCATAATATCGGTTTTATTATATAATCATATGGTAATTTTCGAATATAATGCTATTTTGCAAAAATCATGTGGATAAGGCTTGTCTAAAATTTATACGCAAAGTCGGCGAAACTCGTTTTTTAACTCACTGGATTAACTTCTTGCTAAGTTATTGAACCCCAATGTACAAAATACTGTTGTGCATGATATATTAAAGAATTAGCTAACAAAGTCTATATTTCATTAAAATATTAGATATATCTTGCATCAAAAAGATTGATTTGCCATGATGTGCTTTACTCATTATAATATATTATATTCCCATTGTATAGCATTTTTATAACGTAAAATAGGTTGTTGTCGATGATAAATAGGTAAATCTAATCACAAATATGTTTTTTTAGCTTTTTTTTTTGAAAAAAGTATTCCAAGTGTTCACACATAAGCTCTGTGTGTTATTCTCCCAAAAATAATGATGATTCTTTTTGAGCGGCTAAATTTGACAAATTTATTAAATTGAGAAGAATAGAGCAGGAAAATTTGAAAAGAGTAATTACTCCTCTGTTTATAAATGTGAACGTTTATTATTTCTTTGCTCCCCGCAAAATCAGCTTGTTCTGCAAAGGAAGCGCTGAATAAATAAACAATGACCTATCGATTGCCGTCTTCATACCATCATTGTTCGCCGAAACTTGTTGTATAAAAAAATTTACCATGGAAATCCGAGCTTAGTTACACTAGTAAACCCATTGCACCGTCAGCAAAATACATGGACTGTTATCCTTGCTATTAGAAAGTACAAATACAGCAAAATGATTCTACAAATATTGAAAATACATCTTTTCGATGTCATTTTATTGAATTTAGAATATCTATACATTACATACTCACATTTCATCATTTATTGATTTTTTTCAAAAAAATGCATTCAATTGGGGTTTAGCGATAAGCGATTTTTGAAAAAAATCTACTGCCTCATAGCACCATCCAAATTTAGATTTGGTGATACATGCATTACCTAATAGCTTTAAATTTTATGCTCTATTAATATTGACCGAATATCTTTGATATTTTAAAAAATTAAATTTAAGTTTCTTTAAATATTAGACTTTTTTCAAAACTCAATCCATAGCACTAATCTATAAAATGAGCTAGTTATATTGTTATAGTTATTCTGATTTATCTTGCCTGTGTGAGACTCTGATTGATTTTTAAAATTCAATATGATTATGATTTTTTTCTTTCAAATATTTGAAAAGTTTATTCAAATTTAAAAATCAATCAGAGCTTCGAATATTAGGTTTTATCCTTTGCAATTATGCACAATACTGATATGCATTTTGGAAAATAGTGCTATGAATTCAAACATATAACTTTACATGTTGCGACGAAATTCGAAACTTTAATTTGGCAGATATTACTGTTATCGAAACATTATTCTAGACACATATTCTATACATATAGTAATATAGTACCATATAAGTTTTAAATTTGTGAGTCAATGCTATTCCAAGTTATAAAGGCAACAAAAAAAGTCGTGATTTAGGGCATCCATAAGTTTGGTAATCTAATTCAATGCTGAATTTTTTTTCATCGATGTTTACAATCCGAGTCGTCCATTAAAGGAAATAAGGTAAATTAAGGATGAACTCCGAGTAATCAATTAGCCACATTGAATATAACAATGAGAAGGTTCGGTTTTCGTCAATCAGAGTAAAGATAAAAATGCCACATGGAAGTGTAAAATTCCGATACGAAAAGTGACTTCACAATGTCTGTTCCTCTCGATCCGAATGCTGCAACAGGCGGAAAACTCTACCACCGCATCTCTTCATCAGAGCAGACACCGGAGGAAGTGTTAAGGAAACATGACTCCGATCATTTTTTCAAGCACAAAAAACATCGCAGAGAAAGCTCAGCAGGCAAAGTATTTATTGTAGATCACCTAAGTTTGTACGCTGATAATGGTATAGAGACAATTCTTAATTCTTTCGATCCTCATGAAGAATTATTCTTCGCTGATGCTTGCACGAGGCTTACAAACAGGAATCACATGGAGGACCGTGGTTTCATCATTGCAACCAATCATATTGTCATTACAAACACTAGGTTAACAGCTTATATTATTCCTCAACCAATCGAGATTGCTACAATCAATTTCATATCTACATCTTTGAAAACAGACAATGCCGTAGCTATTCATCTTCCAAAATTTAATTCAGAACTTATCATGTCATCTTACAAAATTGAGCTCATGAAGGTGCTCATGGACCGTTGTAAAGATCTCGAGATTTAATTCTCAAATATCATCGAATTCGAAGTGAATGAAGATACAGTGTTCGAATTTGACTTTGTAAGAGCAAATGACGGCATCAGAATGACTCTGTTCATTAAAGCACAAACAAACATACCTCCTACAGCACATTAATATTTTATGTTTATAATTTTTATAAACTCAGTGTACTTTTTATATTTGAAATCACTAAACTTCCTCTTAGGCTATCTATGTTCTATATTAAAAACAAGAATCAAAAGCATGATCTGATATTGCTGTTCGACTTGCATGAAGTGAGTAGCTTGAAATCTTTGTATTTGCAAGAGATCTTATTCCAATTTTATCTAAGTTCAGAGGAGAAATAAATGTTGCAAGATTGATGTTATTATTGAATGCATAATCAGGAAGTAATGTCATTGAAGTGCATTGACTCATGTCGACAGAGCTGAGATCGCAATTCTCAAACACTCTTGTTGGAATTGAAGTAAAACTTGATGGAAAATTAACAGAATTCAAAATATTGCAACCTGCAAAACATGTTTGATTAATTGTCGCTCAAGTCCGAGGAAGAATTATAGAAGTTAATTGGATGCATCGAGAAAATGTTCCTTCATATAATCAAGTGAATGTTGATGTACTGAAATCTAAAACAGATAATCTAATGTAGTTAAGTTGATTAGAGGGAAAATAATAAAGTGTTAGGAATACCCACGAATTCAATTCGCGTATCCATAAGTAAATAGTTCTAAGTCTTAAAGTGCATATCAATTATTGTAATGAGAGGTCATTGTTATTGGTAGATTTGTCACTTTTCATTATTCATGTTGGATCCATTATTGCCTGATGAAATCATAAGGATCCAATCACACGAGTTTCAGAGCACAGGACTTGTTTATTTTGGGAATGTTGCAAATAATGAGGACGAAACACATGCTTTTGGTGCAAATTTTGTTCATTCAAATTCAAACACTGCTATTCGAAAGTATTGGGACAAGGTATCCTATGATATGCCATTTCCACCATCAGAATATAATGAATGGGTAATTTTATTTGATATTGATTATGAAATATTTATGTTAGGGTGCCATGGATATGCTGGTAAAGAGACTCATATTTTAACTAAGGAGCAACTGTTTAATTTACCATTAGGCCATGAAAAATATTCGGAATACATAAAATATAAAGCAATTTACGGACCAATAGCATAGACCATATTCATCAACCTTTTATAATGTAGTTCAATCCTTTTCGGTTATTTCAAGTTAATGCTTTTTGAAATATAATACTTGTTTAATAAGAGCAAATTATAATATATAAATTGCTTTCCATGATGCAGTGCTATCTTAATAATTAATGATTATTAAATGAGAATAAAAGTAATCAAATATTTTATGAATACAAACATTTAGTTGAAGAAAGCGAGGTAAATTGAGAATCCTTGGATCAATGATAGAGGCCAGTTCATATCAAAGACGTATTCGGAGTCGGCACGCTTTCCACAAAGTAACAAATCTCTTGTTGGCATCGAAGGAAGGATTAAAATGAAGTTCTTCTTTGATGCAACTTTAACTCTTCCGTTGAACATCAAAACATATCTATTATCCTTCTTCTGTGGTTCCTTTGATGTGATTTTAACACAGTCCGATGACATTTTTTCGACTGTTGATTGTTGAAGCAAAAATGAGCCATTTCCTGTGTAGTGGATTGGAGTTCTGCAGCCAGAATCTCTGACAAGAGCTGGAAGCATAACATCCAAAGCAGAAAGATTTGGAGCTTTCGAATTTGTCTTAAATTTAATAGCAACTTCTTCAAAGTCGTTCAAAATGCAAAAATAGGACTGCTTTCCTCCACTGTAGACAATGCACTCACCAATATCGCAAACGGGTGATGTAATAACCCAAACAGCATCTTTGCCTTTTGTAGCGCGTTCTGCCTGCAATAAGATAGGATCATTTGGTTCATTCTCCTTCTGGATCGTGATTTTCTCTGAGTTTCCTTTCGTTCTCCTGACGATGCAGTGCATTGTTGTGTATGAAGGTATTGGAGTCGTGAGAGATGTCAAATAATCAGGTGCAGAGGAAACCTTTTGGTCAGGAATGCCAACGACTAAGTCCATTCCCTTGTGGATCAATTGTCTCTCAGTTTCAGTAAAATTCCTTTTTTCCTTCGACGCGAGAGAAGCAGAAGCGTGGCCATTGTTGTTTGAGTCGACGCTCTCCTCCCATCCTGGCGCCCAAAGGACAGTCTTCACGACAAGGCTCGATAAGCACTCTTCTTCAATCATTAAACGAATAGAGACAGACCCTAATTTTATGTATAGACCCTATTTATTATTCTGACACCAAATCTACATATTTTTTATATTACATAGACAATCATATCTAAACTCAGAATTTTATCAAATTATAGATATTTGTCAATATAAAAAATTTCGAAGCATATTAATGTAATATATTTCAATTTTGGAATGATTATTACTTATAGCAGCCGCATTTATATAACATATTTGAAGATCAAGCCAATATATGAAATATCTTAATATCATTAAATAAATCTCATATTTCTTAATGAAATTCAATATCTGTTCATAAATAGTTCACTATAATATAAAAGATATAGTAAATATCCTCAAACAGAAAAAGATATTTCTTAAAAAGATATATATCTAGCTATTGGAATCATGTAGTATACCTAAATCATTATTTAGATGTAGTGATCAACAGTTATCAATATAATTAGTTGATATTAGCAAAAAATTAATTTGAAATTTCGTTTTTGATAGAATAGAGTAAAATTATGATAAATTTGATGTATGTAGGCGGTGAGAAGTGTGATGAATAGTGTAAAAATGGGTTATTTGAGATTTTGTAATCGACCACAGTGATTTGTAAAAATGGGCCAGGTTGAGGGCATTAGTATATTAAAATTGTTTATCATTTACTTCTTGTTGTGGCCAAGCTTAGCAAGGATTTTCTCGCGGCCAGCACGGCGGCGCTCGATAAGTTCCTTGCGCTGCTTGTCCATCTTCAGCTTTGTGATAACGCAGTTAGATGGGTGAACGGCGACCTGAACTGTCTGGCCGTTGATCTTCTCGCGGTTGAATGAGTCAACAATGATGCGGTTCTCAGAAAGCTTGACAGCTGTAACCTTACCCTCACGGCCAGCGAACTTGCCAGAGTTGATGGAGACTTCGTCGTCCTTGCGGATTGGAAGGCGCTTGATGCCATTTGTCTCTGCCTGCTCCTTGGAAAGCTTGGCGGAGAGAGCGCGGTGCTTGTCATCCTTGCAAGCGTTGAAGAATGCCTTCCTTGTCTTGCGGGCTTGGCTGGAAACGAATGGGTTAGTCTTAACCATGAAAAGGCAGACCAAACCGTAAAAGTGACTACTCCAATCCCTCCTTTTCCTTTATTTATCTCATTTCTATAGAGACAATACTATCTAATATCATATTTTTATAAATTTATTGGATTTTGTTTGGTCTTTGTTGAGATATTTCATGTTTTTGTTTTTGCATTCTAATATTCAATAGCATATTACATGTAGTAGATATCTTTTGGGTTAAAAAGTTATAATTGCTGGACTTTGATGAGATATTTCGAGTTGAAATATTTTTATTTCATAGAATATGCATACACAGTCACGAATAAATATATCTCTGGTTTGGTGTCAAAATGAAAAGATATTGAATTTTTGAATTGTAAAAATATTGGTTTTGATCAAAATGTGTTCTACCACAATGCTTTTCATTGCCTAAAATGGATGTAATTCATGTTCTCAAGATCTCAATATAATATTGTTGATTATGATATTATGAAAAAATCAAAATGTTGACATAAAATCATATTGAACTGATAGGGGAAATGGCAAGGATATATGAAATAAGCTGTATTATGATCTTTGAAAAAAATCGTGTTCTGTCCTAAATTGAAGGATAAAAGTATGATAATTGGAAATCGCGAATAATGGAGATATTAATTTCATATTAATTTTGGATTTTTACTTTTCATAAATAATTCGAGGCTAAAATTATGATAAATAGAAATACAAGGGGATAAAAATGAGATTGGTGAAAGAATTTTTAGTTTTCATTTTCCCATAAAAGTGACAAAATGAGCCTAAACAAATATCAGCAGACGAAATGCCTCGAAATTCTTGACAAAATGATCTCTTGGCCGATGTGCTCTCCGTTTGTGAACCCTGTTGACCCCGAAAAGGATGAAATGCCTGATTATTTAAAAGTTATTAAAAATCCGTTATCTTTAACAGACGTTAAAAGAAAGCTTCAATCAAATGAATACTCGAATGTGGCAGATTGGCAGAAAGATGTCAACCAAATCTTCCAAAACGCTAAAGATTACAACGGAGATGACACAATTTTCGCACATATGGCGATGGAAGCTTCTAATTGGTTCAACAAGAAAGTTTCACACTTCCCAACTACAGCTGAAGAAGAATGGATCGGTGTTCTTCAAAGATCATCTGAACATTTGCTTGATATTCTTTCTCATCCTCCTCCGGAGTTAGATCCAAGTGGAAAACTCACTGTTTCCACAGAAGAGCAGGAAGAAGAGAAACCGAAGGTTGATCCTCCAACTTTGGCAATTTAATTTTAATTTTTTGATTTGTTGAAAGAAAAATCACTATGTTTGTACCAAAAAAAGGAAATTCATGTATTCTCAATAGTTATATTTCATATGTGCACATATCTGTAGTAAATCTTCTCTATTAACATATATTCTATAGATTAAATCTTCAAAGTTCTTCATTTTAATATGAAATATTTCAATATTATTAATTTCTTAATTTCAAAGTTGAATTATTTAAAATATTTTTAGGACTAATTGTATTTACCAATATATTTGACTCCTGAAGGAGATAAATTGACTTAGCACGACGTTTTTAAAATTATATGACTTTATGGAAAAAGATGAATATTTAGTGTCACTGAATTTTCCACGCCTACTCAAACATCTCGATTTTTCTCCATCAGTGAAGCTAAAAAGGAAAATGTGTAAAATGTATGAATAATAATCATTTATTATGAATTGAAGTTATATAATAGATAGAACCTTGTGGAGTCTATGTTGTTGAACTTTGGGATGCACTACAATCAGCCCAAAATTGAAATCAAATAATAAAATTGATCCCAAAATGAATGTATTTAAACAGTTATATTTCAATCCATGTTGCCCAAATATATAAACTGAATGAAAATATACATGTTGTCTGTTAAAATACAGCAGAATCGAGTTACGCTAAATGAATATTCAGAATTTCAAAAATTCAATATTATTTTGTTTCTGTAACTGAGATATGCATATGAGTGAAGTCTCTAAGAACTTTTTGCTGATCTCACAGATAAACCGTATATTGTAAAATAATAATTATTTTTAATCAATATCTATATTATAAATTTTACAAAAGCATGCCCTCTCCAATAAAATATGCAGGGTCCTAAAATTGATAGAGTGTACTTCCATTTCTGTGAATGTACATGGGTTTACAAAATAAACTATAGAATTCCTTCACTAGTGGATTCGAATTGAGTACTTAGTGGATTTTTTGTAAACTAATTGAGAGCTTTAGTGAATAAGGATCAAAATAAAACAAATTACCATTCTTTCAGCATTATCAATCACAAAATCATTGATAAATTCAACAAATATGATTCATTAATCAATGAAATGGATTTCATGCTTTTTCCTTCCATCTTTGATCTCAAAATTATTTTGTAAATTGATATCTCAAAAGTATCAAAAGATTATTGCTAATTCGGATATCAATTTACAAAATAATAACTCTGACATGTTTTCATTGGATGAAGTTGAATCAATGACAATAACTCCTAAAGATAACTTTGAAGAAGAATCAAGTATTGAAAAAGCAAGCTAGAAATCTGATAGAATAGTTCATGATTTTTCTCATGAAGGAATAAATGTTGACATAAAAGATTGATTGATTAATAATTCGCAAAAACTTAGATGATTATCTTAAAGACCAAAAAGAAAATCAAAAGCTCGAAAACATAGCATTTTAACATGATGAAGCAACAAACAAAGATCAAATCAAAGAAAATAACAACATTCAAGGTGATCTAAATAAGAAATCTGAAAATGTTAAACAGTCTCAAATATCAAAAATTCTTCCCAAAAAGAAAACAAAATAACATTCAAAAATCTAAATTCTATGTATTTGCTGCTGCTATCCTTTGCTCACAAATATTATCATATTTTAGTATCAGCATTCCTAAGATAGTTGCCAATATAAATGAGAATAATGATATTGCTGGTCATGCAATTTGAATTTTAGGTACATTAGGATCATCAATTGGGAACATATACAGGATACTTTCTATGCGGAATTTTTGGAGTTCAAAGAAGATTATAATAATTTAATTATTTATTTATGTTATCACAATTGCAATTTTTGCGAATATTATTTTGGCAAAATATCATTGTTATCTTTCCATTTTTTAGGTTTATGTTTTTCCATATTTAATGAACAGAGTTTATTTATTATATCACAATTTCCGGGTTTCTTTTACAATTTGATTCATAATGTAGGAATGGTCATATTTATTATCAATGCCGACGACAAAAATAATATTGATAATTCAACTGTTATAATTTCAATAATTTGCGGGATTTTTATATTATTCATTCCAATTTACTTTACGCCCATACACAGCAACGGAAAATGTAATACTTTAGTGATTATTTATGCATTCATATATAGTATAACTGATTTAACTTTTTCACATATATATTCGATAGCAAAATTGATAAAGCAATTATTTGGGTTTTGTATATTCCATTGAGCTGGGCGTTGAAATCTAATCGATTTATTCAAGTAATTATATATATTTTTGCTTTATGCTGATTATAGCTGATGACAAAGAAAACAAAACATTATTGGAATTTACCCTCCAAGCTCTTTTTGAATCAGGCAATGCTTTTGTGTTCGAATTAATATTAATGCATTTCAAATTTGGCTTGTCTAAAATTGATACGCAAAGTCGGCGAAACTCGTTTTTTAACTCACTGGATTAACTTTTTGATAAGTTATTGAACCCCAATGTACAAAATACTGTTGTGCATGATATATTAAAGAATTAGCTAACAAAGTCTATATTTCATTAAAATATTAGATATATCTTGCATCAAAAACATTGATTTACCATGATGTGCTTTACTCATTATAATATATTATATTCCCATTGTATAGCATTTTTATAACGTAAAATAGGTTGTTGTCGATGATAAATAGGTAAATCTAATCACAAATATGCTTTTTTTTTTGAAAAAAAGTATTCCAAGTGTTCACACATAAGCTCTGTGTGTTATTCTCCCAAAAATAATGATGATTCTTTTTTGCGCGGCTAAATTTGAAAAGTTTATTAAATTGAGAAGAATAGAGCAAGAAAATTTGAAAAGAATCATCATTATTTTTGGGAGAATAACACACAGAGCTTATGTGTGAACACTTGGAATACTTTTTTTCAAAAAAAAGCATATTTGTGATTAGATTTACCTATTTATCATCGACAACAACCTATTTTACGTTATAAAAATGCTATACAATGGGAATATAATATATTATAATGAGTAAAGCACATCATGGTAAATCAATGTTTTTGATGCAAGATATATCTAATATTTTAATGAAATATAGACTTTGTTAGCTAATTCTTTAATATATCATGCACAACAGTATTTTGTACATTGGGGTTCAATAACTTATCAAAAAGTTAATCCAGTGAGTTAAAAAACGAGTTTCATCGACTTTGAGTATAAAAATTTAATTGCCCTTTCAAATTTATATCTTCATTTTGGAGATTTTATCAACTTCGAACACTGAAAGTAAATAGCATTGATACCAAAACCTAAGCAAGATTAATTATCACTTTTATAACCATTTTCTTGATTTTGTTGCCTATAACCGAAAAATATTGAGTCACAAAAGCATTTTGCTGTTTACAGTTTTAAATCTAATTTTTCATGTTACCTAAGATGATATTATGTGTTTTTGACGTTTGAGCTCTTTCTGCAATATTATATAAGAAATAAACATATTTTTTCAAACTTTGACTTCGTCTGTCAATTTTGATAAAATAAATGAGTTCTGTTTGTAGTGATTGTGCGTCTATTAGAAGCATCTCAAATGCATCTACGCAGAGCGATTACATGAAGTCTTTGCTGATCAATTATAATTCCCTGTGTATTGACATTTTTAAAGAAATGAAAACATTTTATCGGAAGATTCGTGAATCCAACATCGTTTGTGATATCGAGAAATTGAATATAATGATAGGAAGATTCAATCATGATCTCCAAGAAAGATTTTCAGTACTGATCAGCATTTGTGAAAATATTATGACAATATCCAATCATTCAACATTGTCAATCACAAAATCATTTATAAGTTCAAGAAATATGATTTTTTAATAAATGAAATCGACTTCGCTCTCATTCCTGCTATAATAGAACATAAAATCGTTGTGAGTAAAAACATTGACACTATTATAAAATTCTTTACTAATTTGACTTGCAATGCCAACAATGATCTAAATATGGGTGAACATTTTTCAAATGAAAAAGCTGAATCTATTGTAATGAAGATGTTGATAAAATCAAAAACTTGACATCAGATGATTCATGCTATGAAAAAGAGAATGAGTCCCAAAACATAATTACATCTGATCATTTTTCAGAAGAAGATGATAATAATGAAAAAGCAATGTCAACAGCAAAAAAAGAAATAACAAAATCTAATGCAGGAGAGAAACAATTGATTGAAAATCTACAAGAAATTCATGCTGTTAAAATTACAAAAGCAAACAAGAGTATTCAGGTTGATATGAAAAGAAAAATAACAAATGAAATCAAGAGTTTTCATGTTTATACAAGTAATGAAATAACAAAAAGAAACAATGGTATTCAGGTTATTGCGGATGAAGAAAATTCAGAAGATGAAAAAAGTGTGGATCAAAATGTCATTAATAACAATAATGAATGTAATGTGTTGTCATATTTCCATATTGCCTTATTGATTGTCATTTCAGGAATGCTATCGATCATCAATAGCTATATTCCAAAGATGGTTTCTGATATAGCCAAAAATCCTTCAATATTGCATTCTTCCTTGAGTTTGCTATTCACTTTAGGATCTGTCATTGGAACATTCCTCAACATTCTTGCAATGTCATTTTTATGGTATCCAAAAATAATCATCATAATTGCATTATTGATATTTGTTATAGTCATATTTGTGGTTTCAAACAACAATTTGATTCAACACCATCGTTATGTCGATATATGGTTTTTCAATATTTAATATACAGAATTTCCTCATTCTTTTACACATTTCAAAGTTCGATTTGAGCTATATACACAATCTAGTGATGCTCATTTCATTTGCTATTACCAATGAGTATACTCATAAAATTGATTTAGTTGTCATATGTCTTTCCATTGTTTATGGCGTCTCACTGTTTTTCACTCCATTTGAAATCAGATCAGCATTCTCTAGTGAAAAGCTGGAATTTTTAACCATTTTGGATGCTGTACTTTATTCTATTATTGAAATTGAAGCATTCGCATTTGCTCGATATGATGATTATTCTATTGATAATATAATTTCCCTTATCATTGGAACCGTTGTTTTGAAATCTCCTCTATTTTGGAAAGTCACATTTACTGAAATATACGCCATCATTCTCATCATATATTTTGCCGTTAGCAAATCTTTATTGAATGGCGAATCATTCGAAAAAACCACAGAAATGGAACACGATTATGTAATTCAGTTCACGCTTCTGTTTTTCCAATTATTTTGTTTTGCAATTTGGTTGTTCTATATGTTACAAACGTTTAAAGTTTAAGGTTTTATATGATACATGAGTTTCTCCAAAGCTAGAAGCAGGCATTAAATACTTAAATTTAATTCTTCTTCAAGTTTCATTGCTGAAATTATTCATTGAATTCAAAAATTGAAATGTTATGTCTATGGTTATTAACATAAAGAGTATTAGATACCTTTAAGCATTTTACTGTTGCTATTTCAATTGTGAACTTGATATTTTTCAATTTTGGTGAAAGTCAAGTATGTTGACTGGATACAACTAGCTTTGAGTACCGCATAAAGCAAAAAGAATGTATTTAAGTTTATAGTGATACATACTCTAATAGAATTTTTTTTCATCAATATAATTAAAAAGTTCATTAAAGCTATCCTTTCGATATTCATATAAAGACCATAGGTGATGCATTGGTATTGTCTCATCATGATCAAGCAAAATTTTTTTTTCGGAGATGAAAAATATATTTCCACAAAATTGAATCAAATTTGGCCAATTATGACTGTATGGCACGTAGTATTGTTCTGAATATAATGGCAAACTTTTGGATGAAAAATCGAAAATTGAGAAATTTTGGATTTTAAAATTAGTATATGATGTAAAATCCAAACAACAAAAATGAAGCAAATCCAACAGGCAGCTTTTGAGAAACAAAAACAATTTCAATTTAATCCAAAAATAGTATCATAAGGAGTCTAGGACAAAAGTGAATATCAAAAAGTGACACTGAGACCTTAAAGTCACTTTTCATGAATAAACTATCACTTTTTTGCACGGGCAAACTGTCACCTTTATAAAAAGTGTTATAAATATCTTTGTAGTCTAAACAATACTGACATTTATAGATTGAAACTCCACGCTGAGTATGAAGACCATAAACGTAGTTCATTGCAAATTTTTGTTGCACTCC
>JALKBU010000882.1:0-21798 GCA_023091735.1 Trichomonas tenax | reverse complement strand
AGCGTTAGGCGAAAATGTTCGTTTTCGCAGCTTGTTGAGATCGACACGCTGTACTTGAGGAGCTCTGAGAGTGATTTCTGAATCTCTGTTGGTTCGAGCTTGCTAATTTCGAAAAGAAGATTATCGACGTTGTGGAATCCAACTGTAAAAATACGAGAAGCTCTACTAGGGAGCTCATGCGGTATTGTTTCTGGCGTTATATTGATGAGAGCCTCTATCTTGAGAGGTGGTCCATCCATAGTACGCGCAAAAAAAAGGGGCGAGCCGGGAATTGAACCCGGGACCTCTTGTACCCAAAACAAGAATCATACCACTAGACTACTCACCCTCTTCATTTATATTTATTTAATTTTATTTTACCCCTTAATGAACACACAAATAATATTTTTCATCAATCATTAAATAACATCTATCATTTATACACATCATCTACACTTCGAACAAAAATAATTTTTAATATTTATTTCCAAATTGTCATTAACAATATAAATTCATAAAATAAATTTCTTATTACATCTCTAATCAAGGTATACACATATTTGAATGCCCACATAAAATCACACAATGCATTTATCCATAACAAAACAAAAGTATTTTAAAAATAGCAATCATTAAAATCTGCGGAATTTCTTAGGTTTTGATATAATCACGTCTATGACACCTTGGTCATCACTGCTGTAGTCTTCTGTTGATTGAATAAATGGACTCTGATTCGAATTCAATTGGCTTGATTTCAGAGGTTGAATTGGGGACTGCTCGACATAGTCGTTATCACTGTCGATCTTATTTTCTTCTTTCACTTCCTTTTCTATTTCATCAGGATAATTAGGTTCGTCTTCTTCGTTAAAGTTAAATTCATCCTCATAATTATAATTGACTTCGTCTTCGCTATTGTATTCATTGTATTTTTCGTTGTCTTGTGAAGTAGATTCCTCGGTTTCGTTTCGAATTATTGGTTTGAAGCTATCGTAG
Organism: Trichomonas tenax; assembly: GCA_023091735.1. Lineage (NCBI taxonomy): Eukaryota > Parabasalia > Trichomonadida > Trichomonadidae > Trichomonas > Trichomonas tenax. The sequence goes on along the minus strand of JALKBU010000882.1, from coordinate 20,826 downwards.
AGCATTCTCGGCTTATTTTTCTCAATATCTCTATCAGTGAAGTATATTTGCGTATTTGATTCATCCGGTTTGAAAAGTTTGAAAGAATTCGATTCTGATTTCAATTGTTCTATCTGTTGTTTAACACATGTTTTCTTTGCTGACTTCGAGTTGATTTTGGAATTAGACTTTAGAGAGTTTTTCGAGTCAATATCTGGTTTGCTATCAGAATCTTTGTCGAAAGATTCTTCAAACGCCTTCAGAGCGCTGAATCTCGATTGCTTGTTTCTTTGCGCTGAAGTGGGCTCTAAATCGAATATTGATTTTCGTTTTTTAAGTGCTTCATTCAGTCGCTTCTTCATATTCTCTTGTTCCGTTTTTGAGGAAATTCCAGAAAGCTTTTACGAGTTTTCTCTATGAATTCCTCTTTAGTTCATTGTATCCGTGTGATTTCTTCTTAATTTCAAATTGATATCAATAGATTTAACTCATTGAGCAGTTATTATGATAAATGATTAATATGAATATTTCTTGTAAGAGTTTTGTTTCAAATGATATCATATATAAATGTGTTTTAACTCAATCAAATTCTGTATATGATAGAATCAACAGAGTTGAAATGCATTACTTTCGATTTATATGTATATCTCATGCTTACTTTTTCCTTTTGATCAAAAAGTTACATATATATGTGTATAAGTGATAATCATTGATCAAAATATTAGAAAATAGTGGATGTAAGTGTTTTCAAGAGATATCATTCAAATTTAAACATTTGATATTCGTCAATAAGATATCAACTTTGGGGTAATCGAACATTTCATCGGGTTACACTCTCTTTATCGAAAGTTATCTATATGTTAAAAGATTCGCTCTTAAGGAAGCTGTACAGCCACCGAAAATGGTCACTTTTGGAGTACTTTTTAGACGTTTAGGAGAGGTTATGGATCTTCTTGCATACCCAGCAAGAACCGATATATATCTATCTACCTATCGATATGAATTTCGTGAATCAACTATTTAGAAAGCTATGGAATCGAAAATATAGCGAAATTGTAGATTTTTTCGAAATTAACGGACGTAAAAAGACGTTAATTTCGCACCTTCATAATCAGAAAAGTATTAATTTTTTATTAATTATAGATAGTTCAGTTTCGCCTAATAATATTTTTCTAATTTTTTCTTGAAAAAACACAGCCGTTAAGATTTTGCCCTATCGTCCATTTTTAGATCGTGGAGCGGTACAGCAAATGTTATTTTCGCAAAAAAGTTGAAAAGTGTGATCTATATACTATGTAGATACCTGTTTGGAAAAACTTTTTTCGGAGGCCTAGACACTTTTTTCATGAATTTTTATGATGGAATATTGAATAATTCCATATTGTATGCATATTTCATCATTTTAATTGAAAATTTTCTGAGAAAAAATAAAAAACAAGGATAGGGTGATTTTGATGCGATGTATGTATTTCTTATACATAGGTGATGGCATTTTTTATATTTTGAGTGATTTTCTTCATTTTTTAAAGTTAGCTTTTCGTTGCCGCAGCTGCTTCAACTTTTAGACAAATTTTCCAACAAGAATGGATTTGCCTACTCACGCTATATATGAGTGACTACAACCAGAGCTATCATATCGACCAGTTAGTGTGATCAAAAATCATGATTATCAAAATCAAAATCAATCGTCGAGCTACAACTAACAACAAAAAATACAACCATTTCCCTACCATAATTTAGTACTTCGATTGATCATTATATTTTTTATTTTAATTCAACACAAAAGTCCAAAATTCGGACAATAAATTATTTAAAAGTCACGTAAGCTACCTCACACACCAAGCTTGTTCGTCCAAATCTTTTTCTTTGCAAAAATATCGATTCAATCTCAAAAAATAAATCGCCAAGCTATAAAATAAACGCGGTGTACAATGCCGCATTATCAATGACAATCTGATTAGAGTAGTTTTATTAACTAATACCAAATTATTTTGTACGTATTCTTTTTTGTTTTTTCTACTTGCTTAAGAATATAAAAACGTATGAATGTAGGTATATGCATATATCAGTATAGTATTTATGCCAAATTATGATATTTATAAAGATATTGATTCAAGATTGCACGGATTATTGTTGATTTAGCAACTAATTTGCGCGGTTTTCGAACCCTCTATAGAAATAGCACGACTATGGGTTTAAGCAATTTTGAGTGTTGTTTTTACCCAAAACCCTTTTCTGATGTTGGATTTTCCATTTTTTGTGGAAAAGTGACAACTGGCTGTACAGCACCCTTAACATTAATTATCTCAAAAAGAAATAATGCCAACCTGATAAACAGTGTGCTAATATAGAACAATGATTTCCCTTGAGTTTAAAATCAGTGATTGTCGCAGAAAAAATGGCTCAATTTTTTTTCTCGTTGACCTTTTTGAGTTTTGCGATTTTTAACGAGTAAACCCCATTCCTGGATGAATCTGATGAAACATTTACGTGCTTTTTAGGGTGCTGATTCTAGTGGTGCAATCTGTTTCATGATCTTAGAAAGATATTATTTAATCATGATATCATATGATTACAAACAGAAACCCATTACAAATCATTAATGGGCTTCTGTTATGAATCTCTTTGATGATTATAACAAATACATCTCACTATTATAGCTTTCGCTCGCTTATTTTTGCAAGAGTTCCCCTAGAAAATCAAAAAATAGAAAAGAAAAAATACGCTAAGCGCAGGAGTTAAACGGCATTCCTTTGCTCATGCATCGAGCATACCTAACGCTATGCTACCTCAAATGCACGCAAAATTTGCTCATTGGTAACATTACATATCAAATATCAGATAATAAGTGCCGAAAATAGTGACTTTCGTTATTTTACATGTCAAAATTCGATGAAATCTCATGGAGGCATAGAGATCCTCAAGTTAAATAGACAAGCAAATGCTATAAACATACTCAGCCCCCCTGAAAAGCACGTAAATGTCTTCTCAGTTTGGCTTGATAGGGGGTTTACTCGTTAAAAATCGCAAAACTCAAAAAAGTCAACGGGAAAAAAATTCAACCGAAAAAATTTATGGGATTATTTTTTTCAAACATTTTGACCGATTTCACAGTGTAAATAGGATAGACTATGTATTAAATGCTTATTTTCGCTGTCAAATCATTAAGTGTTAAATTATTGACCATAACCACGAATTTATCTAACGAAAGGTCCAAAACACCCAAAAATTTAAATATCAGACTAAAAGTCCACTTTCAGAAAAATCCCGACCTCACTTCACTTTTGCTTAAAATCAATATATAAACTCTCTGTTATGTGTAGATTATAGAAATCACAAATTGAGAAATTTCATAGAAATCATAAAAAATGTCGGGGACATTCACGCCTTATTCAGAGCTTCCTCTGCTTCTCGACCAGGCCGTAGACAAGGACAACAAGATCTGCGAGGCCTTGAAGAGGTATATCATTGACTACGCTGACGATTTTTCGGCATTAAAAGAAAAAATATCGAAATTAGCATTCGATCCGCTTGTTTTTCATGACAAGGATAACCAGCCCGATCCCAACGAGTTTCATTCTGAAATTTTCAAAGAGTTTCCAAACGTTTCTGTAAAATGTTTGCTTCAAGTTTCATCTTATGAATACGCAGCCCATCAAATCAAGAAATACGCCAACAGGAAGTTAGGGTCATACCACGAAGATTACGCACGCAGAGCAGGAAATATCAAGAAATCATTCCAACAAGAATTGAAAAACTACGACGAAGCTAAAAAGGCAAACGAGGACGCTAGAAACGCTTTTAATGTCGCTGGCTGTGCATTGCGCGATGCTGAAGCGAAGGGCGTTAAGGATTTGGATAAATTAAAACACGATTTCATCGCTGCAAGGAGAAATGCTATTTCTGTTAACCAAACTGCAATGACAAAGGCTGAAGCAATCACACAAAACATGGAGTCTCTGTTAACTCAAATCGAAGAACTCGAATTTTGGAGATCCGACGAATTGAAGTCAATTCTTCTCGATTTCGCATCAACACTCGAAAATGTTGCACACCACTTCGTCAATACATCGTCTGATATGAGCGCAACTGTCATGGAATTACCATTAGAACGTGATTCTCAGATTATCGCTGATTTTTCAAAGTTCAGACCAGCTGAATCCGATGATTCATATCAAGCATGGTCTGTTCATCCACTTACATCCAAATTCTTACCAAAGGATCAATTGTATCCGAAAGATATGGCAAAAGGCGGCGTTCAGCTCTTAACAGTCACAGAGGACTTCAATGGACCGTCTGGGTTCCTTAATGTCTTTAATGGTGAGATTGTTTGCGGTCTTAAGATGGAGGGCGACAACTACACTTGCAAGAACATCAATGAGAGTGTCGGATTAGTTCCAAAGAAGATTCTTAAGCCATATGAATGAAATTTCTCAGTATTATGTATCAAAGATTTATTTTTGTTTCATTTTTTAATTTATTTCAATCTAAAAGCAATTATTTATTATAGCGAGATATTTTGCTAATAACATTCTCATTCCTCTTATGTTAAAAAATCATTTTATATGAATTGATTTTCATTTCAAAAAATTCAAATGATATTCGATGATTTAAAACCAAAATTTAGTATACACATGGAGAGTTAATTAAGATACATAAACATTCAGGTTCAATTTAGAGTTCAAATCTAAATTTCAATATTTTCATGTTAAATACACTAAATATAACTATGATCACTTTATTATTTGATAAAAATTATTTTATACAATATATTATTAATTGCATCAATCAATTATAAGCTTGAATTATAGGGTATTTCAAATGATTTTAACAAAGATATAGTTATCAAAGTTAACAGTGCATGATTCTCTTATCTATGGATATTGGCGCAATACCTCCAATGTAAAGGCTTCCTGAAATGATAATTAAAATATTAACATCATACTTCATATATCGTGAGAACAACTTAAGAAATATGTTGCTATAGAGTAGTAAATGTCAAATATAAAGTTTGGATTGATATTATTGAATAAAGAAGTCAGAAATCGCAAAAATAAAAGAACTAAATTCGATAAAAACGTGACAATGAGTGGAAATCCTTTCTCTTCTCTTTCGAGAGAGAGTTTGGAGGAGCAGTTGATGAAGAACATAAAGTACATAAAAACACTCAGAAAACAGATCCAGGAAGGAATCGCGTCAGTGGAAGAACTAGAACAGAAAAATAAAGAATTAATCGAAGAAAATAACAGATTGGTCGACAAAATCAATGTACTGGAAGAAGAAAAACAACTGGCGAATAACGCCGCATTAGTTATAGAGAATATTGGTAAAACAATCACTTCTATTATCGGACAGAAAAAGAATTACGTAATAAGTACGAAATTGGATATAACAAACATTGTTCCGTATAATGGAAACGCAGGAGATTCAGATTCTCCACAAATGAAGGCATTAATGATCGAAATTGACTCAATGAGACAGAAAATCAGCAATTTGAGTCAAAGTGAGTCCTCAGCAAGACAATTTAGCGACGTTTTACAGTCAAAACTTGAAGTTTCTGAAGTTGCGAAAAATTCATATTTCGAAAAATGCAATTTTCTTCAACAATCTCTCGATAAAGCAAATTCTGAGCTCAGTGAGTTGAATGATTTATACAAAACAACACAAAACTCTTTGACATCGTTACAACAAGAATATCAACAATATCGACAAAAATCAAGCGATATAGAGTCCCAAATACCGCTCCTTAGTGCTACGCAGCAGGAACTCAAAGCAGCAATTGAAGCAAGAGACTCAGCAATTGCACAATACGAACATCTGAAAGAAGAAATAATTTCTCTACGTGTTAGGTCAGAAGAAAGCAGCAGGCAAGCGGAACAACTCAAAGATGGTCTAAAGAAGTCAATGCGCAATGATAAAGAAAAGGACGAAATAATTCAAAAAATGAAACAAAAACTTGAAGACGCAGAACTCGAAAAGAATGATCTTCTAAAGAGAATTGAATACGTGAATGAGAACCAAAAGGACCACGCGAAGCGTGAGATGCAGCTGCAGGAGCAAATCAGAGAACTACAGAAACGCTTAGATAGCGGTAAAGCATCCGAAGAAACAGAAAACAAAGTGAAGAAAATGAACAAAATGCTCGAGAAATCAAACATGTTGTATGCTGAGCTTGAAGAGCGAGCGAACCAATCAGAAGCGCGTGTTCATAATCTAGAGATACAGCTTCACAAAGCGAAAGTTCCTGGAATTCCTTTCGTGAAGTTTGTTGGTCCAAGAACGACATTTGTTCTATATGATAACGGTGTATTTCAAGAAAATGCTGATGCACCAAATGCGAAATCTATTTTGTTTGGAGATTCTCTCCGCAGTGATGTTGGTTGCCAGTTCAGTGGTGATGAAGTATCATCATATCCAGAGCAATTAATGAGACAATATTTCATGTCTTCGGGTGATACGCGAAAGAACATCACTCCAATTATTATGAAAATTCTCGGTTTCGATGATTCTTCAATCAAGACTGAAACTAGCAAATATCGAAGTATCTTCAAATTGTTTTGATTCATATATTATATAAAGATTTGTTATTTATTCTGATTTACCAAATTTTGCAATATAAAAATGAACAAAAATTCATTTTTAAAAATTAATCACAGCTCCCAATTAGTTGGCTATATAGATGTGATTGCGTGTAGTGATTGAAGTATCGATTAAAGGTAAATCTAAAAGGATAAAAACACATTCTTCTAATCCTTTAGCAAATTAAGGTCCGACTTGCATCTGATGTAAACTATTCAAAAATATAACATTATGGGATGAAATTTTCCTTTTGCGGGAAGCTTAGAGAAACCTGGTGTGAATTTGAATAAAAAATTTTTATATACCATGCCATTTCTATGTATATGCTAGATGTCTGCGGTAGTAGATTTTGAAAATTTCATAATTTTTTTCAACTCAAAAAAATTCGCAAAATTCGAGTTCTGATGAATTATTTTAACCTTATTTCACACAGCCCTACCTGATCGATATTTTCATGATTTTCTTTGTTAGCTCACAACTAGATTTTTTTTGGATCGGGTTATACATAAAAGATATCTTCTAATTCCTATTATTTACCTGAGAAACAGAAGGCTGAAATATGCTGAAAAAGCCAGACTTGCATGTAAAAGTAACATGTCTGTAAAGGACATTTATACCAAAATAAGCACACAAAACACATTTGGTTAAAGTGTTTTATCTATTTTATCAACAAAAATCATTTATTTATGAGAAATAAAATTTTTCAAAAACTAAAATGTTTCTACATGAGCTCTTACGAATGTATTATGCAATTTAGATACCAACTGTAAGCTTGCTAACTTTCAACATTGTTTTGTTAATAAAAATAGAAAATCAACAATTTATTCAATGTTCAGCTGGTTTTTCATAAGATAATCCGATGTGGATATACAAAATGAGCATGCAGCAGTCGGAATTTTTGCTTGATATGCTTATTTCAGTGGGTGCACACAAGGTGCGGAACTCTTTATTTTCAAAACATTTTGGGTTGAAACTTTGGGCATAGCATCTATATGCATATAGGAACAATGTATGCATGGATCGTAAGTCTAAACAGTATCCCGAGATATGAAGCAATACAGTCCCCATTATTGATAACCTTATTTTAGCGGACAGTTTTCGCTGTATTTAAACACTGAACGGAGCGTTTTATCATTTTCAAAAGAGCAGTACTACTAACCAAAATCCGAAAATAATGTATTTATTGAGTGATTTAGTCTCGGTTATTTATGCATCAAAATGAGAATCTCGTAATAAAACTAACATAGTTTAAATATTCGCATTTATAAATAATTTCACTTAAATTGGCTATGCCATTTGTTTGACATTAAGAAAAAGTCAGTTTTCTATCAAATCTTATTTAATGAATTTTGCAATATGCAAGTTTAAGTAGTATAATGCATACAAATCAAATGAGCACTATCTGTCTAAGATAACCCCAATATACAAAGCAGATATTAACCAATGTTTTTCTATAGATGAAAATTTTGATTTCTGAAATAATGTTTAGCCTACTTTGTTTTCACTGAGTAACACAAAATTTTGTATCAAAACAAATTTTGGGCGAAGAAAAAGTTTAAATTTTATTCTTAAGATATTTGCCTAAAGCACGTATGCATGTATAATATATAGACGAAAGGTAGATTAATGGTAGTGTATAAATGATGTTTCTATTGAGGAAAAAATATATGTGAATTTTATTTACTCTCCAAATACATATATAATCAAAAAGTATGAATGACAGAATTATGGAGGATATGTGTGCTATCAAAAGCAAGTGTTGTAAAAATTATTTTGGAGTTCCAGTTCATATCTCGAAAATTTAAAATTGCAGTCAACAAAGTTTAGGATAATTGTAATATGCAGTGATGCTACAATCTGAGGGATAAAGCAGCATCTTCAAGTTTCTTCGAAATTTTGATTTTCTGAAAATTGCGGCCTTTGATCCCATTTTGAAGGCGGCAATCATAGTACATTGCTGGAGTACCTCTCAATTTGATGTGGCGCTATGTTCTGATGGGATTGATTTTAATTTCGAAATTTCTAAATCGCCACAAATGTTTTAGAGTTATAGCGTATTCTATCATATGGATACAGTACTGATGTATAGAAACATTGAGCTTCAAAGAGGAGTATGCAAAGAAGTGTCTCTCTCCATGAAGTTTTATTTGGCCGATAAACCAGAAATCGAAATTCATATATTTTATGTGGTTTAATATATTATTTCTGGTTTCATTGTTAAAATAAGGAAAATAATCATGTGTCAGAATTTCGTTTTTTTTAACCTTCAACAATGATTACGAAACTTGCAGATATAACACCTGGAATGAAAAACGCAATCGCATCAGCTCTATCCCAAGGCGAATCACTGTCGTCCGTTGCACAAAAGTTTAAATGTTCAGAAGAAATAATTTCACAAATTCCAAAGATGTCTCAAGCACAACAATTAATTCATAATATAAATCTACCAATGCCCAACATTTCAGAGATTATGGCAGATGTTCTTAATGTTCCAATTTTTTTTTTAAATTTAAGGAACTAAAGCCTCTTTCCTTTACAGTTAGACTCCAAATTTGATAGTAATCATTTTAAGCAAAGGTTTTTTTTTAACAAATTTTGATGTTTTTTCCCACTTATTGTAGAAGGAAAAATCATCAAAAAAATTTAAGGTGAATTATCACTTTTACATGCAAGTCGGGCCTTAATGAATTTTAAAAAAAATATGAAAAAAATAATACTCGCATCATTTCTAAATCATAATTTATTGTTTTTAATTCAAAAGAAAATATTGTTTAGTTAACCTTTGGAACGAGAGCCATTGTAGCTTCACCGCACTGGTTGTCCTTGTCCTTGATCATGCGGATGTAGCCCTTCTCACCCCAAGATGTGCCCCAAGAGTTAAGGACGATCCAGTAGTTCTTTGTGCCTTCGGTGCCGTAGCCGACAGCGCCAACACCGTGATCGAGGCTTGTGGAGGAGCAGGATGGTTCATCATAGATGCCAGAGGAGTAGAGCTGGAAGGACCACTGGGAAGCATCGATAGCGATAGCAGCTGGGCCGAGTGTTGAGACCTTTGTAGCGAGCTCAGCCTCATCACCTTCGGCAACATTGACGTAGCCTGTAACCTTTGATGTAGCCTTAACAGAAGATAACTTGCATGTGCCATCAACAGCTGTGTATGGGCAGTCAGCTTCTGTGTTGAACTTGCCGCCCTGTTGAGCAACAACGTAGTTAAAAGCAGCATCCATGAGACCGCCATTGCAGCCGTAGCAGGATGTAACGCAGTCGACGAGGTTCTGCTCAGAGAGGGACTCGAGCTTCTTGTTGACGATGGCGTACTGAGACTCCTGAGCCTGGATTGTGGAGAAGGCCCAGCTGGAACCGCACTGGCCCTGGTCCTTGATGCCGTTGACAACGCCCTTCTCACGCCAGTCAACTGGAATCAGCAGCGACGGAGTTGGACTTGACAGCCTTGCGCTCAGCCTTGTTCATTCGGAAACCAAGGAGAGACTTGTACTCAGCAGGTGTGAGGTGAGCGAGCTTGTTGAGAGCAACTGTGAAGCCGAGGTTGGCAGAATTGTGCTCCTGGACAAGGCGCTTGTTAGAGAGCCAGATACCGAGGCGTGTCTGGTATTCCTCGCCTGTGAACATGTTGCCTGTCTCGCGCATCCAGCTCAAGAAGGGCTTTTGTTCGTACTGTTGAACAAACATTGCTTGAGAGTGATTTTTTGACACCTCATCTCGTCATCACTCAATTGGCAGTTAAGCTTTTAATTTGATGACTTCACGAAGAGAATGGTAAGAGTTCGCTTGGAGAACTCGAACATAGGCCTATAATAGTGTGTAGGACACATATCACGTGAGAACAGACCAACTCGTAAAAATGTTTCTCAACATTTGTGTGGAAAATTGGTCCATGACAATTTTTGTGAAAATTGGACTATAGAGTCGATAAACACAATGTCTGGATTCTGATGATCGGCGTTTACAGGCTGATTTTTGATTTGTCATTAAAATCTTTCGAATATTTTTGTCACGTATCATATTTATGCCTTTGGGATGATAAAACATAAAAATACTCTTTGGAACTGATCCTATTGACAATGAGCCCAAAATTCGCACTTTTTTTGGAAAATAATAAAATGAAGCAAATTACTCTCTACTTCAGGTGTATTCTTCCATCATTGTATTGAATCATTCTCACGTGAGCGAATTCATGTTCTCTTGATATTTTATAATTTTTGGAAAATATCCAACACAATTTAAACCATCAATAATAAAAAGTGCTAAACTTTTTCCAGCAGATACAATACTAAGAGAAAACGAGTTTAGGAAGAAATACATGAAAATTGACAGAAATTATGAACGAATAATAGTGTATAACTTGATTCCAAATGAAGCAATTCGAATATCTATCGCTTATGCCGTGCAGAATAAGCTTGAAAATGAAATGATCAAAATATATTTTATTAAATTTCATAACCAAATCAAAGCTAAAATAAATCTGATGGCATGCCATATGGTGTATCATGTGGTTAATGATTTTTGAATTTGATCTTCAATTCGAATATATATTGTGCATTGAGTTGACGTTTTAGCTTTTCTTGATACAAATAAGATATAAAACGTCTTTCCCTACAATAATCTCTTAAAAGAGATTTATAAATTTCGAAGTTACTATAAAAAAATAATAAAAATAAAATTAACATTCTTCAGAAAATGAGTGAATTTCATCAAGCGTTTGAAGAATTCCAAGAGAAATACAGTATAGAGCGTGGAAAGATTATTTCCATCAATGCCATAAACCTTAAATCACAAACAGACTTGAAAGATCACTATAATAATTATATTATTTCACAATATCTTCTTAACAGACTGAATTATTCGTCAGCAGTGAATCAAGATCAGACAATAGACGATATGAAGTTCCTTTTGAAGGACATTACGCCAATTTCAGTTGCTAAAACATTAAAATTGTTTCAGAAATCCGTTCACAAGGACAGATTCGCGTATCTCATTTATATGTTACTTATACATCCTGAAGTTTTGGCACAAGTTGTTTATCTTTTCCTTGTTTTTGATGTCATTCCGAAAGAAGACAAACAATTTTTCATATATGTCACATTTCCAGCGATGTATCAATCATTCGTCTGTACAACAGAACAACAGCTCGCGATCACACTTATTAAAAATATGTTTCTTCTTCACACATCGATACACGGTTCGCAGTACTCTATGCAGTTCAAATTCCTCTCGGACATGTGCTTTAGCTACTTCTTATCGTCAAATCCGGGCCATTTCTTTGGAGTTTTGCTAAAACCAGTCATAAGCGAGTTTAGAGAGAATATTGCATCGAATCAGTTCGAATACTGTGTAGTTAACGGCCGATTGTTGCGCTCAAGCTATATTGCAAAGTGTTTGAATTTTGCTATTACATTAATGCGAAGAATGGTTAAATGCGTCAATCTCCTTCCAGATGCTGCAATTTCATTCTTATGTCAGCTGACAGGAGATCCAATCTCAAATATTTTACTTTTCGAATCAACAATTTGCAATTATCTCGAGAATCCAAATCTTTGTGAGGACTATCTTCTCATGAAAGACGTCTGCTCCATAATTAGATGTTCATATCCACAGAATTTATTCCCTGCTAAGCTCTATCCTGATATTACTGATACATCACTTCTTAAAGAAGTGAGCATTGATATTTTCTTTGCTGCCATCAAGCAAAGTAATTCTTACAAAGGAGAGGATCATTTATCAACATCAGTGAAGCTCTGCGATCGCTATTTCGTTGTATCTCCACGCGATTTGCACATAATTCACTCGATGACGAATTTGTTTATGCATCACGTTAATGATACAGATATTAAACAAATTGCCGAGCATTTTGCAACACTCGCTGATGTCACACAGCCGGAGGAGCAGAATCAGGTTCTTCTCCTCAAAGTTTGGGGTGGTGACAAAGCAGAAATATTTTCATACAAACCAACGAAAAACTTCGATGATATCATCGACGGACTTACGATAATTGATAAGAAGCAACTGAAATACAATAGCGCGTCTGAGTTAACTGATGTTGCATTGATGTATTGCGGCAAGTTCCTCAACTTGTCACAGCGATTTAGAATTCAGTCAACAGGAAAGTTCTTCACGAAAGAAAATCTCGATGATGCATATTCATCAGTACAGTCAAATGTATCTAATCTTAAAGAGCTCAGCGACAACTGCTTCAGCTCTATCTATTTCCTGAGTACTGAAAAGAAGAAGACTGATGAACAGAACATTAGATTATCAAAAAGTTTAGTTTTGCGTCGTTTCCTTCCAATTATTCAGAATATGTACTACGAGAGCTTTAACTTTGCAGTCAAAGATGTATTCGAAGCACGCGCAATCATTCCACGTATCTTTGCTGCAATAGATAAGCATATTACTCCAATGAAACTCTCACAAAATGTTAACAAGGTTATTTCAATGACACTCTTTGGTTCATATTTCAACTCTGTTGATAAGATTCTTGGATTCCAAGAGAAAGCAGTTAAGAATGTTGATGCTTCTATGACAAAATATATCGTGGACAACAGTAACATTGAGTTGAGTGATACCCATAGAGCTCTTGTTGAAAGAGCAATTAAGTTGTATACACAGATCTCTTTGAATATGCAGATTACAGAAATCATCGAACTTATTCTTGGTGCAACCACTCTTCTGAAGAATCTCCCTGTTAATGTTGTTAGCTATGCAGTTGCAAAGAGCCTCAACACAGCAGTTATTGGCTTCCACAACTTTTTCAGGAGTTACATGCTCGAAAATAAGCGTGTGATGGAAGTAATGTTTGATGCAGAAGAGTCAAAGCTGATGCAGAAATTCCACAGCGGTGCACTCAACATTAGACACTAAATATTACGTATTTTAGTATACCTGTTTGATATTAAATTTTTTATTATTTGTTTACGGAAATGCATCATTTTTAATGAAGAATTAAATATCTTCAGAGATAATTCTGTTGGTAAAGCATCATATTTGGAAACATGATGCTTTGAATTGAGACATTTGATCACTTCAAGGCACTAAGAAACGCTTGAATAATGCTTTTGACAAAATGCCGAACCTTAAATAATAAAGTGCCAATTGTCTAATCCGAAATACGATTCCCGCCATATTTAACCTTAAAATCAATCACGGTTAACCTTAAAACAGTATCTCCCTAATAATTAACCTTAAACAGAAAAATTTAAACCGTAGGTTATATATTATAATAGGGTTTAAATAAAAAGTAGGGCCGAAATGGATAAAGAAGGGGTAATGTAAAATATAATCGATGAATCGCGGGTTTTACGCCCCGCTTGCTAAACATGGCCCAGTTTCTATATCAGAGCTCCAAAAAGCCAAAGTAAGAGAGGAAAAAGAGAAAAAGATTCCAAAATACCGTAAAACAAAGAATAATTATCAACTTCAGCAACTAAATAACATAGAAGAGCAAGAGGAAGAATCAATACAAGAATCAATATCGCTATATCAAAACCTTTACGACCAATTTACGAATGCTCTCGAAAGAAAAGATGATCTGAGTATATTTCGTATTGAAATGGTGAATCAAGTGAAGTCCATCAATGGAAATTCTGTGTCACTGTGCAGTTCGACAACAGAAGTTCTCTTCCAGGGCAGTCCTCTCAGTGTAAGTTCGACGAATTTTAGACCAGCTCCTCCTCTCAAAGAAGCCGCGCAAAAATCTATCAAATCATACGAGATACTGATGATTGACTAGTCAGTTACTGCATGTTACGCTTTATTTATATTTTGTTTGTAATAAATTTGCGCTAGTATTAATTATATAATGTGTTTCATCACGATTCCGCGAAAACAGTACTACGATGCTCATTATGCTAATCTAATTTGACATAATAAAATAGCATAATTTCTAAATAATGGAAATTATAGCAATTAGAGACCATCAATCAATATTCTAGAAGGATTTTCTGGGTTTTCTTGAATTGATTCCATTATATAACGCGAAATTTGATTTGGAAATTTTTCCTTTGCTTTTAAAATGTCGATCTTGAACAGGTTTCCATCCTCCTCTTGAAAGAAAACGCAAATGTCAGTATTTACTTGCGCAATTTTAATCACTTTAGGAAAATCATTTTGAATCTCTCGAATTTCCATATGAAAAAATGAATTAATATAAATAAAATCCTTTTATATTTATGATTGAAAAGAACCTTTAATAAAAAGCTCTCTGACTATTATTCGTTCTAAAAAAATTTCTTACTGGTGGATTCTTCTTCCATAAACATATGGAACGAATGGCTTTCTTGTGATGAAGTGGCCTCTGCCCTGCTCGCATGTGAGCTTGCCATCAGCGTACTGAGCGATGCCGTCCTTGACTTCGACCTCCCAGACAACTTCACCTTGTGAGATTGTCATGACTGGGATACCAGTGACTTCCTTTCCTTCCCAAAGGTTGTAGTCAACAGCGGACTTCTGGGCGGCGTGTTGGATTGTTCTCTTGGCCTTTGGATCGATGATAACGATATCAGCATCACTTCCCTCAGCGATGAGACCCTTCTGTGGGAACAGGCCGAAAATCTTAGCAGCGTTTGTGGATGTGGCGGCGACGTACTCCATTGGTGAAATGAGGCCTTTGTCGACACCATATGACCAAGCGAGAACCATACGCTCTTCAATGGCTGGGCAGCCGTTTGGAATCTTACGGAAATCATCCATGCCTCTCCTCTTGTACTTGAGATCGATTGGGCAGTGATCTGTGGCGATTGTCTTCAAAGTGCCGCGTCTGACACCTCCCCACAATGCCTGCCTGTCGGCCTCCGTTCTGAGTGGTGGAGAAAGGACAGCACCGGCAGCGATGTCGAAGTTTGGATCAGAGTTGATCTCCTTTGTCAAAGTGAGGTGGCAGATTGTTGTTTCACCGATGACAGGATATTCGCCCTCGTTGGAGTGCTCTACGACATAGAGAGCGTCCTGGCATGTGTTGTGGACGATGTAAAGTGGTGAGTGGGCGGCGGCAGCGTAGCCAGCGGCGTGCTTAGCAGCAGAACCTTCGCACCAAGCTGGGCGAGACTCTGGGTGCCACTTTGGCTCAACTTTGCCGTTTGCGACAAGATCAGCGGCCATGTAAGTGATAATTTCACCATCCTCGCAGTGTGCCATTGGAAGCATGCCGTGCTTTCCTGCGAATTCGAAGAACTTGAGGAAATCTTGATCAGAATCGAGCATAATACGGCCCTTGTAAGCTAAATAGCACTTGGCAGAGTTGATACCATGCGCAATTGCCTTCTCTAAGGCAGCCTTGACCTCATCATTCCAGTCTACGACAGACATGTGAAGCGAATAATCGATTGTTGATTTCTTGGCTGTATTTTCCCAGAGATCGATCCAGTCACTGTGCTTTTCGCCCTTTGCGACAGGAATGAAGTCGATGACACATGTTGTGCCGCCGGCTGCTGCAGCGCGTGTAGCGTGGACCCAGTCATCGGACGTGTTGAAGTCGCCTAGAGGCATCTCGATGTGTGTGTGCGGGTCAATGCCACCTGGCATCACGAACTTTCCTGTTGCATCGACAATTTTTGCGTCTTGTGGGGCAACGATGTCCTTTCCGACAGCGACGATCTTGGCGTCCTTGATGAGGACATCGCCGATTGTCTCTGAGTCGGCGTTGACGATTGTGCCGTTCTTAATGAGCAAGGAACTCATTTTGATTATTTTTGTGTAAACCTCATCGTTTTTTTCTCTCAATTTTTGTTAAGAAATAGAAATATATCATGTTTTCCTTCGTATACAGATCCATATAGCCCTGTAGTAGCTGTTTCGCATAGTCATTCTGCAAAATATGACATGATATTTTGATCTGGAGCCGTATCTTCCGTTTTATGCCATGTGACCAACTCCATTCAATTCCATTCCTTCTGTGCATTGCATCCTACTCGGAATTTTCCTCAGATTTAACTTCTTTTCCCTAGGCATCAATATTCTGTCATGTAAACTGTTAAAAGTCAAGAGAACTGGTACATTTCTATCTTCAATCAAAAATGATTTGGTACAACTTTAACTAAATTGTTTTGGGACCATTTGATATCACTATTTGTATGCAAACACTCATTCATGGATATCACTGTTTTTCTGCAACAATGTTAAATGCTTCAAATTGAAGATTACGCTTCTAGCAATGGTTGCATCAATAGAATTATTTCCTTTGATATTTGCCTTTGATTTCATGAAGAGAATCAATGCTGCGAAAATCTCTTCAATCGAAGCTATATTTCAATCAAATGAATTGATTCAATCTTGCATTTAGCAAGAGTTCACTAAAAATGATCTTAAAACGTGAGTGGAATCATGAACAGCAATAGTGTGAAGAGATGTTAGTGAATCTCTAACAGTCATATGAAAACTGTCGATTTTTTCATGCATAAACTACATTTTTTAATCTAGGTACTCCTCTCAATTTTTCAAGGGGGCTCCCTCAATGTTGTGAGTAATACGCCCGTAGAGTACCTAGATTTAAAAATGTAGTTTAATTCATAGAAAACAGCAGTGCTTATCATAAGTAGTGTATGCTAAAGAGCTGAATGTTAATGTGCGAAAAAATGCCGTTTGTCACATTTGATTTTTTTTCTGTTAAAAAATTTCTGATGTTTAACCACAAAGTGATAACCTTAATTTCGAAAATTAGCATCCATTTGCTGAATAAAATCGTGCGAAATCCTTTCACATCATAAATTTTCTCAATTTTCTTTTGTCAAAAATGTTGAATTTCCTTTTCACTGCTGTAGCAAAGAAGTCATTATATGTTCGAAAAGCAAAGACCAATTCTACAAGATTATGGTCCCAAAGAGTTCCGAGACTTGTTGGTTGGAGGCAGCAAAAGAATTAGTCGACGGAATCAATAAAACAACGGGCGTTGTCATTCCCATCGTCAAAAATTCTTCACCTTTGGATGGAAAGTATATTCTAATCGGTGATACAGTTTACACTAAAGAATTAACAAATTTAAAGATAACTGATTTATCACCAGATGGATATGAAATAAGGTTCGTAAAAGATGGTCATCTGGTACTTAATGACGGTTTCAGGGGCGTTATTTATGGAGCGCTTAAGATATTGGAAGAATATGGACATTGCAGATTTTTAACTTCATGGTTGATGATATAACCACCAGCATATGATTTTAAGATGGATGATGAACTTGATTTGCACGAAGTAGCTGGAATATTTTGGCGTTATATTGGAATGCCCGATGAAATTGAAAATAAGTACTTGAGACAGAACTACAAACCATATGATATATGGAGGGACACAATACAAAGCTCTCATTGCCTTCAATCAATGCCCGAATTGCTTCCCAGCGCGAAATATACACAAAAGCAGTATCCTGAGTATTGGGCACTACTTAAGAATGGTGTAAGGTCTACAAATACACCGTGTTTCACAAATGAAGGTTCACGAAATGTTATCATCAACAATATTTTATATAGAATTAAGACAAATCCTTATAACAAAGCATTATATATAGACATTGGACACTGATACACAGAGGCTCAATGCACTTGCGCAAATTGCACAGCGAGAAAAGCACTTTATGGAGGATTATTCCTCGAATTCTGCAAAAATGTATCAGACATCTTCCGCCAACACGATCCAACGAAGATTATTCGTTGATTTGCATATTTACACACAATATTCCCTCCAAGCAACATTATTCCAAGAGATATTGTTCAAATTTACTTTGCTCATATTGAGCAGGATATGGCACATCCATTGCGTGATGCAATCACATTTGCGAATGTAGATATGCAAAAATATCTTGATGGATGGTTAAATATCACTGATAATTTCCATTAATATGAATATCTCACGAACTTCAGATATCCGATGACAATACATCCAATATATCACACAATATCAGATAACATAAGGTATTACTACTCCCGTGAACTCGTTGGATATACACAGGAAGACTCAGCAGCACACTCAGACATGGTATACTTCAAACACTATGTTATCTCAAAGATGCTCTTCTATCCAACATCAAACACAACAAATTTCGAAGATGACTTCCTATACCATTTCTATGGACCTAGCACTGCATCTCATATTCGCCATTTCCTCAATGTGACGAAGAAGATGACTGAAAACGAAAAAGATTACTATATCCCGAATAACTATGAAATGGTTCCAAATCATCTCACCGAGAAATACCTGAACTATGCAAACTGGCTCTGGAAAAATGCTATTAATGCGGCAAGAAAGGAAGGCGATCCAAAGCATATTTTCAATACAGAAATGGGTCAACTTCCATCAATGCTTTCATACTTCAACTACAAACTTTATAACACATCATTCAAACTCAAGATTGAATACAACAAAGTATTCATGGATGAAGACAAATTGCGTGATTATTTGGACAATATTTTGGCTCGTTGCCCTCAAGGCGTTGCAGATAATTACACCAAGAAGGTTTGTCACATAACGCAATCGAGATATGATGTTCCTGCGCACTATGATCTTTTCCGTCTTTGACACGATGGTGAAGTTCCTATTCAAATCAAATCTGGAAATATCGAAGCTACTGCAACATCTAAAATGACCAATGGGCGCGTGTTCAGCTTAAAGAAGAATGGTGTTGAATATTTGGATAGGAGTCGTGGCATCGACTTTGGTTTATACGCTACATATAAAATTGTTGACAAGATTGATTATAATCTTCAAAATGATGCAACATAGAAAGCAGATACAAATATGGTCTTTTCTAGTTCATCAATGTCAAGAAAATATGATGTTGATTCATCTTCATTCTCATTTGCTTCCAAATACTCATCTTCGAAGAAATATCAAGCTGTCTTCACTCTATGCTTTGATCTTGGTGATGCAACAGATGTTTACGTTAAAACAGACAGCAGCGCATGGAAGAGACTTAGGTTCCCAATCAATTGCACATATGAGAACTATTACGGTGAAGCAACTGCTGGAAAAAGTTCTGTATCAATTGCTTCAAAGATAACAAATCACGGTGTTCAAATCAACTTCCCATCATCTTCTTCATTCTACACCTTTCTATTCAACAAGACATCAAACACAATTACAGTATATTTAGGATTTCCATATGGTGCAAACACTGCCTATGAACAAACCTTCAAAATAACACCTCTTGATAATATCCAAAACCTTCCTTCGCTCCCATTAATGGATACTCCTGTTTCTGAAAATAAGATATGGTCCTATCCGCTCTTCTCCTTTAACTCTTCAATTGACTCCAGATGGCTGTCAACGCCTGATCCTGGAAATGAGGTTGTATATTCATCTGCAATCACTGCCAATGAGTGTTAATGCAAACTTCTGGCCAAGTAGAGATACTGGAAGAGCAACAGGAAAGCGCGGTGGCAACTTCACTGTCAGTTTTCACCTTCACTGCACAAACAGACATGATCCAACAACTACAGTCGCAGGATGGACACAGTCATTTTCTAGTAAGGGTGTCGATTACTGGGATAGAAGTGAACCATCAAAGAGATGGTGGTGCGCGCCTCAAGAAAATACTCCATTCTTTTCAGATATAGTTCCTTGGGATGAGAGTTGATGATTATAACTGCATCCTATAGAATTCCGATTTCTGCGATACATTTTATCTCGATGGCGTTCGAATCATTGAAAGGAAAGCTCCATATTTCTTTACTGAAGATACTTTCGATGAAAGCGAACTTGAGCCAATGAAGTTCCTTTCACTTCGTAGTTATTCTGATTCTGATGTTACACCAGTTCCTGGTGGTAATACTGATCCAAAGGAAGGAGAAGAAGATACTACTCCATCTGATTCAAAGGGTGGCAAATTTAAAATTGGATTGATAATTGGACTTGCAATATTAGGAATAGTTATCGTTGTTGTTATTGGGATTGTAGCTTTCTTATTTATTAAGAAATCGCATGTGAAAAAGTGTGATTCTGACTATGTTTCAGTAATTTAAAAATGAACGTTTTAAAACAATTCAAATATCCACTCATGAACACAAATATAATTAAAAAAGAGATGATGGTAAATAGTTGAAGGAATTGATAATGGCTGCAAAGGTTGATAAACAAAGTTTAAAAATGAATTGTCTGTAATTAGGTATGTTCAAAATGAAACAATATTAAATAAATATAATGGGTGAGTAGTCTAGTGGTATGATTCTTGTTTTGGGTACAAGAGGTCCCGGGTTCGATTCCCGGCTCGCCCCTTTTTTGCGCGTACTATGGATGGACCACCTCTCAAGATAGAGGCTCTCATCAATA
>JALKBU010000881.1:0-21834 GCA_023091735.1 Trichomonas tenax | reverse complement strand
ATCTCTATGATAAATCTAAACAAAAGTTCTTCACAGATATAGATGATTTGGATGATGTAAGTGTCTATGAAGTCATTAAGGAAAAATCTCGGGAATTTATTGACTCACATAACAAAAACACTTCAAGCGAGCAATTTATTTCCCTCAGCTACTACAACACACCTGACTATTCTGTTACTGAGTATGAAACACCGCCTAAGATATCTGATCTTACGAAATGCAAATGCGCAAGAGGAAAGAATAAGTTCATATTCTTAAGCAAAAAAGAAATTGAAGATGCATTCGAAGAGTTCAAACGTATCAAAGGAGGTCTTACCGAAGATACTAATATTTTTGGTATATACAGAGAACTCAAGAAAAATCAACATTCCAATATCACGCAACTCTCGAATGACCACAGTATTCCAAAGTGCTCCGTAGATTATGAGGCAATGAAAGAAAAACTTATTGAAGATGTCAACGAGTTTTATGATTTAGATGTCGATGAAATTCTGTCCATGAATCAATAAGATACTATTATATTTTATATTTAAATTATTTTATTTAATGCCCTTCATTATTTACTATATTTTATAAAATTTTGCCGCGTAAATATATTTTTACCTTGTATTTGACAAAAATGTCACATAAACTTTTTGATAGCAAGACAAAGCGTTATTTCATCATCAAAATCTCTATCAACGACACTTCCGGATACATTCACTTTGTTTTTAAACCTTTTCTATTATCTTCAGATTTTGTTTTCGAACACAATTCGATGATTTCATAATTTTGAAGAAAAAAGTATTATTGTTTATAAACAAAATAATTATTTCCTGTTGACGCCACCGAATTCGTTATATTCGAGATCGCGCATAGGGTCAAGATCTGCAGCATACAAAGTTGAAAAAACGGGGACTCCCATCTTTATCTTCTCACAGAAATCCTTGTAAAGCCTTGCTTGCTCATCATAGACTGTTTTAAGCTCTGCTCTGCCTTGTATTGCGCGCAAATAAACGCTGAAGAGTCTGTGCATTGCGGACACAAGTGGTGTGATTGGAGCGTTATTAGAGTTCAGTAAATCAATTGCATTTGTCATCGCTGTGCCAACAGGACCTTTGATTGAGTTCTCGATTACTGTATTGATCCTCTCTAAGTCACCAATATATGTTTCAACAGGAGGACATAATTCGCTTGATGGGAATAGACTTTCGAAGTCCGATGATATCATCTCTATCTTCTCTGTGATGTTCTTTATCTCATTTTTCAGATATTCGAGTTTCGATATTTGCTTGAATTCTATTTTGCTCACTTTAACTGATTGTGCGAAATGCGGTGATTCTTCTTCTGTTGTTACTATAATCTGTGTTGCATTGGGTTCGCTGTTGATGTTTGACATATCAATGACGTTCTCGAATTTTGTGAATGAATGCTTCTTTTCGACACATTCGCAATTCTCGATTGGCTTCATTTCGAAGATGCAAGTTCCTTCTTTCGAAAGGCAATCTTTGCTGTGGCATTTGCAGATCTTGACGCCATTGAATCTCTGAACGAGTGAATACATGAACTCGTTAATATCTAAATTAGATGTGAATATCATTCGTTTGCCATCGTTCGCTTCAACGAAGTAATATTTAACATCTTTGTTGTGAGTAACACTTGCTTCATCTTCAGCGTATTGGCCGTAAATCTTTGCTGCTCCTGCAGCATCCCTGACTCTGTGCAAGAGTCTAAGCAGGAAAGAATAAATGGGTCTCAATGTGTAGAACATCTTTGCTTCACGTCCAATCGAAATTGCTTCATTGCAAACATCCATAACGTAATCCACATCGAATGGGATTAAAAGTGTTGATTTGAGGCCATCTGCATCATAAACAGTTTCAAATTCTTTCTTTGCTGAAGGCATGAAATTGAAGTCGGATTTTGTGAAGTAAATCTCGTGGTTTTCGTTCCAAATGTCAACTTTTGTTGGCTGCGTGAACAAAAGATTTTCTTCAACATCCATTGGCTCTGGTGGTTTCGAGGGTTCATTTTCTAATTTAAACTTCGATTGAAGAATGTGACATGATAAAGCAATAACATGGATCTGCGCGATGAAAGCGGAAATGAAATCTTTTGATTCCCTGTTTGTTCTTACAATTTGTCTCAACCATTGCATTCTCATTGACGGCAAGTCTTTGTATTGGTCAGCAATCTCCATGATTGTCCTTGCTTGGATGTCGGGTGGCAATTTCGATGTCTTCTGGCGAACAATGCATTCATAAACAACGATTGCGCTCTTTGTTCTTTTTATGATCTCTTCCGGAAGTGATTTATTGAAGTGTGTTGCGTTTTCCTTAATAGAGTCGACAACATTCTTGTAATAGATGATTTCATCAGCATTTGCGCTCATCATAGCGTTTGTTAATGTATCGAGAGTTTCGACAGAGCTGAGTGTGATATTTCCTTTGTTTCCATTAACTGTCCTATCGAAATCTGCTTTGTACATTGCCAACACAGCTGCAACAACTAAGCATCGATTGAAATGCTGTCTTCTTATCGCCAAGTTCAATACCCATCGGCAAGTAATGGCGTAGAATGGATAATACTTGAGTGCGTTGTGAATGATGTTGTAGACGAGATATATGTTCATGCAGATGTAAGTTTTGTCCAGAGAGTAATAGAGAGGTTGAACTTCATCGGTGAACAAACTCAAAAGATTAATGAACTCTTCATAGCATTCTTCGACATATTTTCCAATCTCTAATAAGAAAAGACCAACATTTCTCGTATATGCTGCAAGCAGATGAAGACCAGCATCTTTGTTTTCTTTGGCGTAAGTGATCATTCTTTGTGTGGATTCGACTAAGAAGTGAATGAAGCGATTCTTGAATGTGTGCTCCAAACCGCTGAAGAAAAGAGCCGATTCTTCTGGTGCTGCTCCAAAAATGAATGTTGCACATAACAAATACTTGAATTGGACTTCAGGGAGCTGCTTGATCATTGGAGAATGGAAGTTTTCATACAAGAGTGACAAAAACGGCAAAATAGCAATTGCCGAAACATTTCTTTTATCAGAGTTAAGTGTTTCACTTGTTAAAACAATTCTCATGAACAAAGTGGCAACCGACTCAATGAGTAAATTAGAGTCCATGGCAAAGGACTGGAAAAGTCTCAAGAACAATGTCGAAATGAAGAAATTGATGGGAATATAGTTCGGTTTGTATTGTGTGATTGTTGATTTATAAGTGAAGCACTCAGCGAAATATGGTGTTGTGAAAAGCTTCATCATGAATCTGATCTGGAGATAAGACATGTTACGCGGTTCATTGGAGTTGTTGCTCTCGGCAGTGATTGCCTTCAAAAATTGTGTTGCGATTGAATTCATTCCTTGTGTTGATAAAAAGCAAGAACAGTTAAGAATTGTGTCAGCAAGCGCATCAGTCATCTTTACTGCACCACACTTCAAGAAATCATCATCCAAGTTCCTTGGCTTTGGCGGAGGTTTCTTGAAAACTTCTCCTTTCTTTAGTTTCTTCGGTTTCTCAAACGGAGGATATTCTCTGACGACGTTCATGTGTTTAGCGATGACTTGACTGATGACAACAAGCAAAGTGACTAAATAACTCTCACTTCTATCATTGCATGATGGATAGAAGATTGAAACTTGGCATAGAGCTAAAATAAATGGAACAACAGTTTCACATGTCTTCAAGAAATGCGACAATTCATTATTATCATCTGGTTGCAAAAGTAATTCAGTAAATATCTGCGAAAATGTGCTGCAAAGCTTCACGTATGACCTGTTTTTCGTGTCGATTGATCTCGGATCGAATCCGTCATAGGCCCATCTCGTAAGATCATCAATAATTTCGCGATGACCGACTACTTGGAATAAGTCGAATATTCTTTGATTTTGTTTCAGATCATTGGACATTAAAAGATGAACAGTGATTGGGAGCAAGTTTTCGATAAGTGTTTGCATTGGAAGTATCGAAAAATCGAGATTTTCGATGATGTTGAGCTTCGGAGGAACAAATAATGAATGGTGAATGATTAAATCTGCTTTGAGATATTTCTTTCCTGGATTTTTATTATCTTTAACGAAATCTTTTGGTTTCTTGAGATAGCTCTTTGACAATTTCTTTGTTTCATTGATTGCGAAGTATTTCTCTCCTGATGTCAATGGAAAGCTATCAACAAATAGAGGAACGACAACGATATCAGCGATTTCGCCATTCATTTTCTCGCCATAAGAGTGAATGTTGAGAATAATGTGAGAATTTGAACTCGGCTCAATATCGCCAACAGCAATCTGAATGGAATCAGGGAATGACATCTCCTTGTTGGCAAAGAGAATTGGAGACTCGTAAACTGGCGATAATTTTGAGTTTTCATTTGATAATAAATTCGAATTTCCTGGTGTTGTTCCATTTGAGTTTTGATTGTTGTGGTAATATGCCTTGATCTGATATGCACTTGCTTTTGGTATAGATTTCCAAACTAATTGCAAGTTTGTTAATATAATCATTGGAACAGTCATAATCGATGGATATTTGGAGTGACTGACAACAAGAGACTTATTAGGATCGAGTGCCCAGAGATATGTGAAGTTCATAAATCTGTTTTGTTCGGAATTGATACGAGAAAATTTGAATTCGAATTTAATTTGCGAAGTTTGTGCTTGAGAACGATCATTGAATGCTTTAGTTGTCTCTTCGAATGAAGAGCTTATGGCACTAATGAAAGGTTCAGGAAATGATTCTCTTTTTACAAATTCGTTTTCCACGTAAAGAGGCAAAGAATTCGCTGCAATGAATGTTGGAGTACCATAAGAAGTTCCTGTAATGCCATATATGACACAAATTAAGCTCAAATTCTGAAGAAATGGTGAATTTTGGAAATAAACAGCTCCTTCTTGTGTTTGAGGAAAAACAGCATTGTCATTATTAACAACAAACGGAACTGTTGGACTTGCGATCTTTTTTAAAGCTCCATCGAAAAGCGCAAAATAACCTCCTGAAATTTTACCTTCTGCTTCGAATTTTCCCAATGAAAGCTTCAAAAAGTCATTGCTTGGGCGCATGTTTGGTAAAGGTTTGATATTTTCCTTTAAATTTTCGAAAATATTTGGAATCGTACTTGATAAAAGCTTTGAGTGCTCTGAAGTAATACCTTTCAGGTTCATCATGTCTTTTACGGTATTGGCGCTTATAACATTTCGTTCTGGTTCAACAGAAGACAAACAAAATTCATTATAATACTTTGGAATTGTGATTTCTTGGTTGAATTGATATGGTCTGTATTCAAAAACGTATGGCGTATTCGCAAAACTGTGTTCAAGCCAATTTTTGTTGAATGAAATTTGCGTATTATTTAAAATTCCGTGATTTTCGCTGCTTGTTCGTGGGTGAGTAACCAACAACACCGCAACATTCGTTTTTGGCTCTTCTTGATGAGAACCTTCTTTATGCGAATCAAGTTTTTCCATTAAACAACGATTCTGACAATTTTTTTTGCACAACAAGAAACATCGATTTCAGAGCGTTTTTGTCTTTGCAATGATACATTTCTTAATGGGTTTTGATTTTTGACGGGGTTTTGTTAATATGATCTCAATAAAACTTCAATTTGAAGCTTGTACACATAATTATAACCATAAATAATCTATGTGAGTAATGTTTTATTAATTAAGTGTACTATTTCCAATAAAACTTTTGATGAATATTTACCGGATCAAAATCATGCTACAATAATTTCACGTTGGATAGAGCACATACACTACATTAAAACATCAAAAGGAAATTATATCAATACAAAGTTAGAAAAATTGTTGGCGCAAAATCTGATAATTTAGGGTATTTTTCGACACAATCTAAAGATTATCATTTGGCTTAAACATGAGAGGGTTAAAATAAAAAGAAAAAATTTTAATTAACTAAAATGTTTGAAATAAAGAAAATAGCCTAACAAGATACAGAGGAATAAATGAATGAAAAATGAATACATTAGCATACGATATTAAATGATAGCATAAAATGAAAATTCAATCGCTAATAAACTATCATTGAAAGGTATGTAAATACACACAAATCCATTCAGATATTTTCCCCTTGTACTGAGAGACTACTTTCAAATGACCTTACTCAAAGGTCAAAAAATCAGTGGGAAAATCATTTTCTGGGCTAGAAATTGTTTCCCATGAAAATAGCTCGAAACCTGGCATTTCAGGAACATAAAGAGATTCATCGGGCGATGAAAATGAATAATCAATTCTTTGTGAATTAATCATATTATCTTCGGAATGGTTTTCAGAAACTTCACTGGAGAGCTCTTGTTGCTTCAAAGAACGCTTAGGAGCACGTTTGATAAATAAGCCCTTAACGGTTCCATTTCCGTCAATAATGAGCCCTTTTTTATCGTCTTCGTTCAATGCAAGCGGTTCTTCGATAATGAGAAGTTTACCTATCCTTTTGATGTACACTATGAGGTCTTTCAAATATTCCCAATACAGAGAAACGACAAAAATCGCATAATCTCGCCTTCTTCGAATCTCAGAATTATAGGGACATTGAATGTTATATTTCTTTTCCACGTGCTTCAAACCTCGATGGATCAACGCGATAATCTCAGGATGAGTTCTCTTTTGTTTGTCAATCAATTCTTTAAACGCTTCATGCTCAGCAATGTTGTCAGGGACCTCAGAGAGGACCTTCCTCCTGTTGTTTTGTAACCGTTCGTTGCACTCCTCATGAGCTTTCTTACTCATTATGCAACTGAAGTATCGTGTTTGTAAACCTATCAAAAATTAAAAAGAACAAGGGGCAGAAAAACCATTCTATTGGATTGAGCACATAGTGCAGTGGGATATAGGCTATCTATGCTCATAAAATTTACATGTCAGATTCGCACTTTTGTTACGGACCCTAAGACAGGGATAAGACGGGATGCTTTTTATTGTTCCATTTTATTTCACTATGATCAGAAAGCATATTTTTCAAGTAGAAATTGCTCTAACTCAATCAGAACAACGAGTTTTCAAAAATCTGACAAGCATTTTTGATTTTATCAATATTTACATGCCAGATTAAAGCTATGTTTTGCAAATGTGACTATAATAATATATATGAGACTTTTGGATTGCATAAAGATTACCAAGACAATTTATATAGTACTTTTGTCATTGATAGATTCCAGAAACAATGAATCATTTCGATGCCATTTGATCGACATAAAGATGGGTTGAGTTGATTGAATTGAGTTATGAGTGATGCAATTCTGACTCTGTATGCGAATGAAAGTTGGAATTGTATTCTATCAATTGCGCTGCATTCCGTTGTTCATTGAATCATAGGATTCATTTTCAAGCTCGATGAGATTTAATTCTTGTCGAATCCATTTTTCCTTCACAAGATATGCATTCAACTGCTAGCTGAGTTGAGAGCTATCTCGCGCTATTAGCAACATGGAATCTTTTTTACAAGTTGTTCCAAATTTTTCATGAATAATGGCATCCAGCACTTTTTTTGATCGGGCTTCATGTCGCTAAAAACATAGAAGGAAGATGAACGCATTGTTGCAGAGTAACTTCATATGTGGTGATTGTTGTTTATGCGTCATCCAATACTATGCTGTACCAATGTGTAATAAAAGGTGCTCAAAAAAGTACATGTGACGATAAACCCTCAATTTTCAGAGCTTTACATTAGCAACACTTAGCGACGGAAAATAATTTTTTTCGTTGAATATCATTTCCATTCATATAGCGCAATCAAACTACAAACACACAGATTTTTTAACGCAGTACAGATATTTGAAGATTTACCTATGATAAATTATTGTCATTGATAAGTTACAAAACTGAAGTAAAAACAAGATAAAATTTTATTATATTATAACATACAAATTAATATGGCAATGGAACAATGGCCATTGTCGCGACTCCGCACATATTGTTCATTCCTTTAGCGAGCTTCATGTAGCCATCTTCACCCCACTTCGTGCCCCAGCAGTTGCGAATGATCCAATAGTCAGAAGAAAATCCTACGCATGACAAAGCGTGATCCAAATTATCTTGTGAGCACGATGGATCCTGATATATTCCAGAAGAATACAACTGGAAGGACATTCTCGAGCAGTCACAGACAACTGATGCTACGCCATAAGCATTAATATAATGAGCTAAATTTGATTCAGAATATGCAGGAACAGCGATATAATTAGAAGCTATTGGAACTGATTTCAATCTATCATATTGGCAGTTTCTGGAAGTTCCAGTGTAAGGATAATCTTGAAGATTTGCAACATATCCTGCTTGGCTATCGAGAATGAAGTTCATAGCCGATTGCGTCAATCCTCCCATGCAACCGAAGCAATTGTCTGCGCAATCAATAATATTTTGTTCGGAAAGTTGATATAGCTTTCCATATGATAGAGCGTAGTTACTTTCACAGGCTGCAATAACAGAGAACGCCCAGCAACTTCCGCATTGCTTTTGGTCGCGAATTGGATTAACGACCCCTAATTCTCTATAGTCAACCTCTGTTTGTAATTCTTTTATCTTCGGCCTGATCGGTTTTTCGATGTATCTCTGCTCATGTTTGAAAGACTTTATGTTAGTTACGCCAAGAAGAGTTTTATATTCTGTCTGTGTTAAGTGTGCTAAATGATTCATTTCGATCTTATAACCTCTGTTAGCTCTATTATGTGATTCTACGTATTTTTTGTTGCCCAGCCAAATACCAAATCTCATATAATACTCGTCACCTACAAACATGTTGTTAGTTTCTTTCATCCAACCCAAGAAAGCGCGCTGGTCATGAAGATCTACAGTTAGTGACGCGCAAAGGCTGATAAAAAGAAACATTTATAATACTTTTAATTCTCAAACAATTTTCAATGGGAAGTTAAACTATTCTCAAAATTTTCAAAGCTATACCTCACTAATGGGTTTCCATTTTTTCTCCATTTGTGGGCGTTTGTCTGCATTAAAACACTGCAAAAATATTATTTATCGATTAAACTCCGGTAAATATCAGCAATTGAAGGATATATTTATTGATAAGATACCGACCATGTATTGTGATGCCGACGATCATAATTTGTGTTCAAAACGATAATTATAAATTATTTTATGTGAATTCTTTTATACTACATGAAATCTAGTAGTTGACGATAAAAATTGAGAGGCGACGATTATTTCGAATCAGTCCATTATGTATCTTCTCTTCAGGCTGAGCAGTATTCCTCAATGTCGAAAAAATGGCAAATGTTAGAATGGAATTTGTGAGTAAATTCAGGAAAATTTTAGAAAAAAAAAACGTTTTGCAATCAGATTTCTATTGGTATTATAAGTCCCAAAATCATATAACATGTAAAGTGATTAAATGTCAAATAATACAATCAATTCGATAAAATTTTTGACAGCCACTTGATAAATATCTCTATCAAACACATTTATATTATATAAAGATACAACATCCGATTTAAAACAACTTTTGTCATGTAATGAATATTTAACAAAAAATCGAAAAATTGTTATTTCCAATATTCTCTATCATAAACCATAATATTAAAAAATATAATTTTCATATAATATCGAATTTCTGTTGATAATATAATTAAATAAATATCCATATTTCTTAAAAGCTGCTTTACGAAATATAATTTTTTGATAATATATTTTCATAATTTTATATATATATATTGACATCATAATCAGTATTCTTCAGTCTTATTATAGATCCACTGATTTTGCCGGGAAATATACAAATCAAAAATCTAAATTTACAATATCAAAAAGTTATTTTTCTTGTTTCCGAGGTAGGGCAGGAAGTTCGCGTGTTGGCGGCTTGTTAGTGAATGGATTATCAGGGACTTCTCTCCTATATGCATTAATATCAAACATCTTCAATCCGAGTGAAGGGTCCTCTTTCTTCTTCTCCTTCTTGACCTGTCCTGGAGGAATGATTATGTTATCGTATCCAGAAAGCTTAATAATTGGCTCTGGCTCTGGTTCTGTTGTCTGATACTTTGGTCTGAAAACTCCAAGCGGAATCAAGCTGATCTTTGAGACTTTCTTTATCTTGTCAGCAGGAATCGTGTACCACTCGAACTGTGTCTCATCGCAGTGCGATTTGATGGCGGCCTTGTTGATGAGGCCGAGGATCATGTCGTAGTTCGGATCTTCGTCGAATTGAAGGTTGGAAATATAAATGTATATCTGTCGGTACTCTTCAGGAAGAGATGAACAGAGTTGGCTTATAGAGATGTTCCTCTTTATATCCTCAATCTGCTTCTTGTCCTTGATGCCTGACCACGGCAGTTTTCCGTTAACGAGCTCGAGAATAGAATAAAACCACGAAATTAAATCATCACGACGTGATAAATCAATTCCTTCGTGTGCGTTGAGTGGGGCGTAGTTAGATGTACCAGCAAATCCAACCTTTGGACGCTGATTGACTTGAGAGCCGTCTTCAAGATGATATTTTCTTGCAAGACCGAAATCGATTAAAACGATCGGATAAGTTGCATCAGCGCGAATAAGGAAGTTTCCTGGTTTGATATCTCTGTGAATTAAGCCTCTTTGATGAGTATCGATAATTGCACACAACATTTGTCGAGAGAGACGAATGGTTGATTCCACTGAATACGAGTGGTTCGGGAGTATCTTCGCAAGTTGCGAAAGTGATGGGCCTAAAATTTCCATCGCAATGTAGTTATATTGCGGTGCGTTGCCGACTCTGTAGATTTTTGGAATGTAATCAGATCCTTCCATCATTTTATAGTACTGTGCTTCCCGTAGTAATGCTGTTTTCTGCGCATTTATCGGTTCTAGCTTGATTGCGAGTGTTTTGCGTGTTTCTGGATCAAATGCCATGTAAATAGTGCTGTAACCACCATGGCCGATGTATTCTTCGATGATGTATGGACCTACGATCCTCTCTTTGCCGATAATCTCCGCGTGTGTGTGAAAACTTCGCTCAGACTCCGACATTTTTGGAGGACGATAGAAAATAACGCATTTTTTTATTTTGATTTATCTAATTAGAATGATTTTTATAACTTCTAGTTAATGTCATATATAGTATTCAGTATTTTGCATCATTTTATATAGACAAATCATTATTAACACCATTGTGAACCGCAATAATAACAATTTTTACTTCATTAAAATTATCTAAAAATTTACTTTGATTTTAAAATAAAGATTCGCTTTTAATTGAAATAACGATGTGCAATTTAAATCTTGACGCAAAATGTTTTGCAATTCACATTGAGGAAGCTTTGATTGACTTTTAACTGCTTTGTTATCATCACCATATATATCCAGTCAACGCAATAGTTGTGGAATAGTTTTCAGTGATGATTTAGATTTTGAAGAAAGGATACAAAATTGAATTTCAACATAAAATAGAGTGAAACCAATTGAGTTTTAATAATACAAAGAATCTGCATTGTAATTCCAATGTGCTGAATGATGAAAATTAAATGGAATATTGAAAAATTTTCTGGAATAAAGGCCGTGACACTCTTAACCTTATTTTTTAAAAAATCCTTCTCGGGTTAATAAAATGCTTCTTATCATTAAATTGGATTATATTAATATTTTAACACAATAATATAGTTAACAGCAATATAGAGCTAAATATTATTATACATTTAGTTAGGCGTGGATCTCATTTTTGTTGAAAATATATTCAATTTACACAAAAAATCGAATTTTGCCCAAACTTTGAAGTGAACATGCATTTTATATCATGTAATATATGTTATGATATTTCATTTAATTATCACATATGTAAAAAATTGTCAGTTGCTATTTTTATACCTTTGAAATATTGGAAAGCCACTAGTCCAAAGATTAAGATACTTGATTACCATGGCTTGGCTAACATAACTTCTCGAGATACATTTTGAAATTTAAAACTGCAGTCAATAAAATGGTATTTGGTCCTAATGTTTTTTGATTTTCGAGTATGTGGTTACTGCATTCGTTATCAATATCCTTTTTAATATTAGATTCGAAAAGATAATTTAATCAACATAATCAAACAGTGATTCTGCTTCAATCAATACAGTCATGGATGGACACTTATACTGAAAGTTATTAATGTTCCCTGAGATATATCGAAGATCGCTGTAAAAATTCCAATAAAGATATGTCAAAAAATTTAACGTCTTTGTCAAAATTAATCAAATATGATAAATGATAATTAAAAATCAGAATAGGTAACTGCAGCATAAAGATAGTTGAAATAAATTTGGCTTTTAAACCAAAATTAATTAACTTCGTTTGAAACTGATGAATTCAATGGAAAAAATTCAATTTCACAAAGATCTTGATTATGAAACTATATTTTATGCATACATATATATTATAATTTTTTGAGAATGTGCAGTTATGTTGACTAAGCAATCAAAACGAAATATAGTCATAATTCTCAATTATTTTTTATTCTAGCTAAAAAATGAAATTAAATAATAAATCACATATTTCTTGATATAGCAATATGCAAATCATATGTAAAAACATGAAAAGGTATTTAATTGAATTGAAAAATTTCATTTGATGATTAATTCTTACTCATTTTAATACATTACATCCTACATATAACAATTCTGCAATGGAATAATTTTTTCAACGAACACAAATGTAGTTAGGATTAGAAAGAAAAAATACAATTACATCGAGAATCGAACACTCGACTAATATGTAAAAAGCACTTTTCCCATTATACTAATTTGACATGTAAATTTTCAAATTACAAATTTTTATTTAATCAAATTCCAAAATTAAGATCTCCATAACTTAAGTTAGTAGAGCTTATATATTTTAGTATGAGCATCTATACTACCCCCTGTGTCTACCATTAAAGTTACAAGGAAATTGAATCTGGGAAAGTGAGTGTCACAGCTTTTTTTGAAGTTTCAAACAATGTTAAAATCTATTTCTAATGTAAGATAGGTTGAAATCAATTGCTTATGTGTGTGGGATTGAAATAGCGTATCAGTTATTTATTTCATATGTTTATTGAATAACATTAAATCATTTAAGGAAATTCGAGATAACCAGATGGAATATTTTCGTATTCTGATGGAGGATTGTTTCGATGCCATCGTTGATTGGCTTCCACAAACCAATCAATTTCTTGAAAAAATAATGAATTCAATGATATTGCCTGCAGCATAGCTGGACACTGATGCTTCTTATTTTGAGCCTTTGCAGCAAATTTCATATCATAACATATTTGAAGGCTTTTTTATCATCATCCCTCTCATTAGGGTCCATCTTTGGGCAGCCAGTTTATATTATGTCAATTTATATTATAATTGAAAAATTAAAAAAAAAAACATTTTGCAATTTTGTTTCATCGTTAATAAAGCAGATATTTAACAAAAATATGTGATTCAGCACATAGATGTTAACCTATTGACATAATGTTCATACAATTTGACATCTAAATAATCAAATTGCAGGGCACACATTGATCTTAAATATATCCATCATATTTCATAGCTGAAATCAAGTAGAAATTTCAAAGTGAAGCATTTGGGTTGGTTAAATCTAAAAATATCATTAATTATACTTCAAATGTTGACATTCGAACATATAATTCATTAACATATCATTTTTCCATATTGAAGCAACTAAAAATTTATAGTATAATCGTTTCTTATACAAATTGGCCAATGAAAACAATTTATTTATTATGTTATTGATATATCTTAAATATTTACTTGTTTTTAAGAATTCTAAGTATGAGACTTATCTTAGACAAATGATTTTGAAATATAACGAATAAAAGAAAATGTATGTTTCCAGATACAAACACAAGAAATATAATAAAATCCATCGCGAAACCCAAAAATTTCAAGAACAAACTAAAATATAGACTATGGAAAAGCTAAACAAGCAAAGAAAAATCATTTACATAAATCAAAAAGGTTTATCGTCACTTTTTGAATAATGTCGACCGCAGAAAAGTCACCACGCGCGAATAGAAGTCTTAAATCCACAGGCAAAATGAATTACGTGAGGACGCAACCAGATCCAGCGAGCAAAAGCCAGAGTTCGAAAGGAAATTCGAAAAATACAAAGCCAATGAAAATGACAGCGAAAGAGATCCAGAAAGACAGGAGATACAAGAAATACGAGGGTTTGGACATTCAAAAACTGAGAGCTCTCAAGGATGAGCAAATTGAACAAATGAATTTTGACGAAACTGAATTTATCGAAGCAATTATTCAAATGAAGCAGACATCTGCACCAGTGGATGCGACATCCATCGGCGCCAAGTGGCTTACGGAGACTTTGGAGGACTTAATCGATGATTACAAGCAGAATCTTGACAAAATCAATTCCGAATTCAAGGACAAGGAACTCGGCATTCGCGAAAATGAGAACACCGTGTTTTCAAGAGTCCATGACCGCCATATCCTTGAAATTGAAGAAGTCGAAACTGCACGAGAAGTTCAATTATTGAATGATTCAAATTCCGTTTGTGGCAATGCTATCGATTTACAGAAACAGGCCAAGACACTCGCCAAGGCAAACGATTTCGACGGAGCAAGACAACAGAAACGCCAAGCAGAAGCTATTAACGAAAAATTCGTCGAAAAGAGAAAGGAAAACACAAACAGCAAGTACGACAACGAGCTCAAGAAGCTCCTCGACAATCAAGAAAAGCAGTTAATGATCCTTTTTGATCGTTTGAACAACTCTTTAGAAGATAACAATTTCCGTAAGGAAGGATCCATCAAAGAACTCCAGAAACAGTATCAGGTTTTCTACAAGTCTCAGTTACAGCGCCTCATTGTGGACGGTCAAAAGCAGCTTCCTTCAACTGAACAGAAATCTTCGTTTGTTACAGATATTAATGTCCAATACAGAAGAATCATCCTCGATGCAGAGAAGAAGCATAACCTTCCACTCAGCTTTTTACTCTAACGTTTTTTTGACATTTTTTTCTTTTATTTTTGATCTTAAACTTTTCCTACAATACTTTACTCAGCAATTTTTGTCTGCTTACAACTATCAAATCAATAAAAACGAACTTTTTAAAATTGATAAAAAATACCCCACAAAAACAATTGCTCGCAATCATAAAAGCATTACTTACTATTGATTTCTCGATGATTTTTCAATGGAAATCATTCTTTAAAAAAAATTGTATATTTTTTTCATTAAATATTCGTAAAATCCATATTTTATCGTTAAGGTTTTGCATTAAAAGTGGGAAATAATACATCTATAATCATATTAGCCTTCAAAAACATTATTTCAATTTTTTTAGTGTCTATATTCTAAATATATAACTAAATTATCCGACTAAACATGCGAAATTACTCATAATTGGATATGGATAACAATGGTAAAGAAAATAACATGCATTAATCGAGGAATTTTCGAGAAAAAATGATTTTAAATTTTTCAACTTAAATCGACTTTATCTCTTGATCTAGTGACTTTTACTTCTTAACTTAAAATTAACATGAACATACCTTTTCTTTTTCTATCTAATTATTAAAATTATTTTGCATTTACTTCGTTTTTTGTAATTTCATATCATAACATTTCGACAAATTTTAGATATTTCTTATGCTCATCCGTACATCTTAGCATCTCCTTTAACAAAAGACTACAGCCGGAAGGTAAGAGCATGGTGTTGTCGGTGGCGACCTCATCTTGATCTCTGCCAACCATAAAATAAGGAGTTGTTCTTTGTGGCTTTTTCTAT
Source organism: Trichomonas tenax (assembly GCA_023091735.1). NCBI lineage: Eukaryota > Parabasalia > Trichomonadida > Trichomonadidae > Trichomonas > Trichomonas tenax. Next base: position 6,136 of record JALKBU010000881.1, on the reverse strand, counting down.
AAACTATACACACATTTCCTATATCATTCTTATCATTAAATCGAAGAACTAAATTTTAACGGATTTTTTGTGATACTACACGACAAAAAATATATTTACATGTCATATTTTACATTTACTAAAAATTTCTTGCTCAAACAAAGCCAAGTTCAAGCTGAAAACTATGGTAGCTAGCAGATAATCCCATTGAATATAGTGGAAGTTATATTAACTTGAAGACTTTAAAGTGTGATTATTATTTTACAATCAAACAGGACGATATACTAGTATTATTGTACTTTCCTGGAACTGTTGGCATGTCCCTGTAGTTTCACTTTTCCAATTATATCTTCGGTAAAATTCGAAGGTTTTATCACAAAAAAAATTTTTTAAAAAAATGTTGGCCTCCTTAATGGCTAATTCCGCTGCATGAGCTTGCAGAGGCATCAATCATATGACGGCAATACAGATTCATAGAGTGCATGACATCCACAACAGAAATATTCTTTAATATTTAATTTTGTGAATTGAATCAATTTAATTTTCGACTTTACTTAGCTCTCCTATCCTTGCTTAGTTTTGCATCACATGTCATACATCATACTACTCTAACCACTCATTAAAACTCATTACATTTTGAGACTGATATCTCATGGTATTAGATTTTCGCGGTAAAATTCGGCATTATATACACATACATGAGCATAGTGATATATCTAACTCTCACTCCAAATTATTTTTTTGGTTTACATACCAATTTGACATGACAAATTTTTACATGGCATATCATAAAGTTTATTTGTCAAAAAGCACACAACATCAAAATGTTTGTTTGATTTCATTTTAAATCATTGAAAATGCAAAAATTATTTAATGTAGACTTTTTAATATGGTTTTATGGAAAAAAATTTTCGATTTTTTTGGATAAATTAAATGGAAAATCATAACCTTTCAGGTCAAAATTTATCAATCTCGACATGTAAAGTTATATTTACGCGTCAATTTGTCATAAATTTGACACATAAATGGGGCAAGGCTTTAGCAACGACATCGCTGTTGAAGATCCAGCCGAGGCCCAAAGGACCCTGACCATATTTACCATTGCTGATGGCGTTTTGAGTCCTATTCCCGCCGTAAGTTTTTTTCGAAATACTAATGCATTTTTTAATGACCCAATTATATTGATAGAACCTCCAATTCTAGAAATTCCTCGAAAAGGTGAATACATGTATCCAAAAGTGAGTTACATGGAAACAGTAAGACAATTAAATCAGTATTTTAGAACTTCTGTTATTAATACAGCTGACAATATAAAGATATGGATATTCACACCCATATCCCAAGACACTGATGAACGAAATGAAATGATGCATATCGTTAAATCAATAAATTTCCAAATTTATTCAACAAATGTCGCAATTGCCGTCGAATCTATTTTCCAAGAATCTGCGCTTCCGAAGTCTATATCAGAAGCATTCAAACGAGCTCCTGCTGCTGCTCGAACACGCGAGCTATTAAATTTTCAAGGACTTCGTCACGCACCAATAAAATTATCGCTCGATACTAACTCACAAGAATCATACACTCCTCCTTCATCACCACTATTGGGCACAAATGTATTTAAAGATACTGTTGATCAGGTTATCGACGGTCTTTATATTTCGGGTGAGATTTGTTCTGGAGACCTCAAGCTATTACAAAACATTCACATTACTCATATAGTGAACATGAATGCAAAACAATCACCAATCAACTTCCCCGATAAATTTTTCTATTGTAACGTTCACATTGTTGATTCTGTATTTGAAACCCTTACAAATGAATTTTGGGACGCTGTTATATTTACTGATGATGCTCTTAAAGCCGGAGGAAAGGTTTTAGTTCATTGTCGAAAAGGAATTTCACGTTCTGCAGCTTTGTGTTTCGCTTATCTTATCAGGTATAGAGGGTATCAAACGGATGATGCTATTAAAGTTATACAAAAAGCGAGGCCTAAAGTATCGATTAACGACGGATTCATGAAACAGATATTAGAGTATCATAAGCGTTCCCCACCAAAGGTGTGACCTACAAAAATTATGTTATTGTTTGTAAATGCGTTACCATTTGTTGTTTGTTATGAATTAATATTTTTTTATTTTAATCATCCAAAAAATAAGGATGAATACAACAATTATGGTATCAACATATAATAATGAGCATATTTAATTATGCGTTATCTGTATGACTTAATCATATGGTAATATTTTCCAAATCAGCAATTGATAGTTAAATGAGTAGTACTTCGCAGATAATTTTGTTGATTTAATATTGGTAGAATTCGATTTTGCAGTGATAATAAAGTAATTAAATTGTAATGATTGAAATTTGTGATGGACAAAAGGAAATTCATGGAATAATGTAGAAAAGAGATATCATTGTGACAATAAATGAAAGAATAAAAGCCATAATTTTTGTATTCACATCATTTTCGCCGTTTGAGAATGAAGAAACAACTCTTGAAAGTATAGGAAGCTTTTTCTGTACATCAACTAAGCATTTGGGAATTTGTTGAAGAAAAACGAATCCAAATTGTGAGTCAGGCGATTCTTTTAATATGTGTAGTGTTTCAAGTGTAACATATCCAAATAATATCGACAAAAGAATTAATATTATTGATGATATACTGATTCTCAACAAAGCCATTTTAATAATGTCAAAAAAATGATTTACATGGCATAGTTTTTCATTTTCCGGACATTACATAACAAAACGACAATTTACCTGTCAACGAACAAATAATTACACGACAAAAATTTAACATACTTGACACAATTCATGGAAAAATTTTGATCTTTTACATGACAAATATAAATTTACATGACAAAATATATGGCAAAATAATAATTACATGACAAAATTTTTAGTCAGAATTATAAATGGGTGATCGAAAATTTGCTTGTCGTTATATTAATCCTGAATTCGACCCAAAAAAAGCAGGTCACAGGTGCAAGCCACAGAATGGACAGCACGATGTGCGTATCATGCTTCCTTTTTCTATTAAATGCGACACATGCGGCGAATACATGCACGCAGGAACAAAAGCGAACGCCAGAAAGGAACTTTGCTACACAGAGTTCTATTTGGGCGAAATTAATGTATACCGTGTGTATATGCACTGCAAATCTTGTTACGCTGAAATCACAATCAAAACAGATCCGAAAAACGCTGATTATATCGTCGAGAAAGGTGCCAGGAGGTTCTTCGAGCCGTGGCGTGATTTCTACATTGCGAACGCTATGGAAGAAAAAGAAAGAATGAAAGGAACTTTCATTCAACAGGCTGAGGCGAAAACCGTGGATATGAAGAAAGATATGGACCAGCTCCACGAACTAGAAAGGCTTAGAGCATTGGCTGTGAAATTTAACAATATAAATCTCGAAACTGTGCCAGTTGAAGAAAAACAACAAGTCCAGGTTTTGACAGATGAAGATAAACAAAGAATAGAACAGTTTGAAGCTCAACAACAACAGCAGCAACAAAAATCTGTTAAAAAAGAATTCCAATCAAATGTTGCTCTACGCCCACAGCCGACAATGAATTCCTTCAAATCCAAGAAAACAAATCTTTTCTCGAATCAAGCAGCAAACGATTTTGGTTTCTAAGTATAAATTAATGAATTTAGCATTATATATAAGTTCATGTATGTGTTTAAAACCAAAGTTTTATGATCAAATCTAATCAGCCAAGACCTTTCTCGATGATTGTTTATTAAAATATTATATATTGTTAAATAGATGCTTGTTTAGTTTATGGTTCACCAACATATACTATATTTTAAAATTGTGTATTGCAATAATATTTTTAAAAATTTAATGAGCTTTTCAAAAGTCAAAAATATTTGATGGAATTTTTGGATATATGATGCATTGGAATAACATGTACATATCACATAGTTTGGAAGAGCAATATTAGAAATTTGATTATTGAATAAAATATCTCCACTAAACATATATCAACGAAGCAACAAAGTTATTGCCATTGATTATTATAATGCTTCTTTCTTGAATGATATAAATGATATTGAATTGTGATGAATTCATCAGAAGATTGAAATTTTATGAAAAAAAGATCTATACAAAGCAATATTAAAAAAAGTTGTCGAGATTCAGTTACGCACAGAATGAATCTCTCAGCCAAACATTGTCATCTTCACTCTTTATTATCTTGTTTTTCAAGTTTTATGTTCCAAAATTTTTAAAAACGAATTCAAGTTGTCATCAAGCCCTCAGTTATGCATAGAATGAATCTCTCAGCCATACACTCTCATCTTCACTCTTTATTATCTTGTTTTTTAAGTTTTAAGATTACAGACCTTTTTCATCTTTTAGAAAACATGTTTTATTCCTTATTATCAGCAATAACTTCATTAAATCTTTTGATCAGTACTCTCAGTGTTTGTAGAAGAACATTTGACTCCACCAGTCTTCCTTCACATCATTTTTGTTTCAATAAGAATCTTGGTATATATTGAAGATAAATATTCGAATATAATACATAATTGAAAAATGACATTTTACTTTACAATTGTCAGAATCCGACTTTACGTATCAGAACCTTAAAATATAACTGCACTTTTTTTACACACACATAAGATAAAAACATGGTTTGATTTAACAACAATATTATATAAGTAGTGATGTCTTAAATAGAATCTCTTAAATAATAATATTTCACATATAAAACACTCAAACAATTGACTTGATACTTTTTGCGATTTTATAAGACCCCCTGTCATATTTTTCAGATGTCTTTCACCTTACTTAACTCGCTATTGACGATCCATTCATTGACTTCTGTGGCATGATGATAAATAAAACTATGGATGTAAGCATATCGGTGTCATAATGTTGCAGGAAAGTCCTTTCATACTGGATAATTATTGGGTTTTTCAAAAAGATGTCTAAATTTACTCAAACTTCTTCTACATATCTCTGATGCCATAGGAATTGCATCCATACCTTCAAACAATGCTATTAATTCCAACAATTTCACTCAGAAAAATCTAGCTAGCCGATCTTAACTATATTCAAGGAGTAGTAAAGAAATCCCATGCTTATCATCATATACAAAAATGAGAGAAAGTTACTGTAAATTGAAGGATATCAAAATATTAACTCATCATTCTTTACACATTCACTTTGTAGTTCGACTATACTTGGACTCTAACAGTATCCAATGAAGCGAATTCTTACGTATTAAGATTATTGAAAAATTTCAATAATTTCAAAGTTGCAATAGGTGCTTTCTATTATTACATATAGTTGACAACACAGGTGTATATAATACATTCATTGTTCTCATATGAAGAAAATAATTTTTTAAGGGAAAAACCGCAAAATTTGGCGGGAGTTCAATTTTTTTACTTGATAGAAAGACAATGTGAAGGCCATAAGGGCTCAAGAAGCAATAGGAGGTATTTTTTCGTGGCACCTCGTGCAATCTTCCATTAAATTTTTTTATTTAAACTTATCAAATTACGCAGTTGTATTAAAAAGATAAGAAGCATAATATTACTTTATTTTCATAAATTACAAAAAAAGAAGATTCAATATTATAATTTTTCGTTAAGACCAAAGAGTTTAACAAACATTCAGTTTGAAAAACATAATATACTTATTATCATTTAGATTTGACGATTTAAAAACGTGAAAATTCATTCATAAAGCTCTAAAAACGTGATAATTAATTTTAGACTATTTTTTTATGGCAATTTAAATGCACAGTTTTCGAACTTCAGGAAAATCTATCAATTTACAGTAACTTTCTTTCTATCTTTCAATGAACACGCTACAACACTCGTAGCAACCATGCCCCAGGGGGCACTTTTAACTGTTTTTGGCAAAAAAATCCTCGCGCCGAGCTGAAGCGAGGCTCTCCGTTCTTGGGAGGGGCGGAGCCCCTCTCAAACCCTCCCCACGAACCCAAAAACATTCTTATAACATAAAAAAGTGTTAAGATGAGTTGAAATTAATAATTTTTATCGGGGCTTTTTGGGCAGTATTTTTCCTTCTGCGGTGTAGTCCCGCGACCTTCATAACTTTTTATCTGATCAATATTTTTTCGATTTGAAAGTACTTTCATGTACATATTGATAGTTGTCTATCCAGTGGTGTAA
>JALKBU010000880.1:0-21936 GCA_023091735.1 Trichomonas tenax | reverse complement strand
ATTAGATGAAGTTTTACATAGAATAGAAAGTAAGAAGTTTAGTGTTGATCGAAATAGTAATCTTTATTATAATACTATATCTCTAATGTTAATAGCACATCTCCAAAACATTACGAATACACTATTCGAACATAAAGCCGAAGATACAGATGTTAAAAGTATTAAAACTAATGTTACCGATATTAGTGCGAAACTTGATAACAAACTTGATAAAGGTAATAACGAAATCATATATGTACATATATGAGATTAAAGGATTTGTTAAAAAGGGTAGAGATGATTATGTTATTAAGAATGATGACGGATCAGAGAAAACAGTACTACCAGAACCACCACAGTTAGTAATCCCATCTTTCACTAATGGTTTAGAGAGTACTTCGATTATTATAAAAGGTAAAGACGTTAATATAGATGTTGAACAGGTTTTAGATACTAAAGCTGATAAGAACCATACACATACAGAATTAGATACTGTGTCAATTAATAAAATCACTCCTTGGAATTATGAAGAAGGTGGAGAAGCTTTAATTAAACCACCAACATTTACAGGAGGTCTGATTACGAATAATGATATAATATATATGGATCCAAATTCGAATAATAGATTAAATATAATTGAAGAATTAAATAATAAATCTAATGTTAACCATACACATAATAAATTCGAATCATTACAGGTAGATGATATAAATATTAAAAATCATTTGCGAATTAGAAATAACGATATATTAGAATTTATATATCCAATAGGTTCTCTCTATACATCTATGACTAATACTAATCCATATGATTTATTTGGATTTGGTGCTTGGACACAAATTACAGATAAATTCTTATATTGTGCAAATAGTAGTAATCAAATAGTTGGATGAAGTCAGAAAGCTCATTGATGAACTCACAAATACAAACAGAGAGCATCAGAAAGAGATGCATGCAAAGCAATTAAAGCTTGATGAGCTCGAAAAGGAAAAGAACAGATTGCAAGATGAACTCGATCAACAAAAGAGGCAAAATGCAGATCTTTCCAACTCCATCAAGAAATTTGAAGTTGAAAAGAAAGATAATGAGCAGCAAATAAATGACTTACCACAGCAGCTCAGAGATCTCGATGGAGAAAAGTCTCAACTTGAACATGATTTAGATAGACAAAAGAGAGAAAATCAGGCACAAACTGAGAAATACAATCAACTTCTTGCTCAAGCAGAAGCAGATAAAAAGTTAAATCAAGATAGAATCAATTCTTTGAATGGGGGTGCTGATTCTAGTGAAGCAATCTGTTTCATGATCTTAGCAAGGTATTACTTAATCATGATATCATATGATTACAAACAGAAACCCATTACAAATCATTAATGGGCTTCTGTTATGAATCTCTTTGATGATTATAACAAATACATCTCACTATTATAGCGTTCGCTCGCTTATTTTTGCTATAGTTCCCCTAGAAAAATCAAAAAATAGAAAAGAAAAAATACGCTACGCGTGCGAGTCAAACGGCATTCCTTTGCTATTACATCGAGCATACCTAAAGTGATGCTACCACAGGTTCACAGAAAATTTGGTCATTGGTAACATTACATATCAATTTTTTGACTTTACATGACAAATATCAGACAATGGGCGTCAAAAATAGTGACTTTTGTTATTTTACATGTCAAAATTCGCCTAAATCTCATGGAGGCATTGAGATCCTCAAGTTAAATAGACAAACAAATGCTATAAACATACTCAGAACCACTGAAAAGCACCAATTTCTTATTAACATAAATGGAAATACTAAATAAGTTAAATTATTGCTTTTTTAAAAATACAATAACAGAGTCTCATATTCTTAAAATAATAATTTATAATCACACTCTTTATGAATGCATTAATTGTAATTGATTTTGTTAATATATTTATAAATTCTGTCATTTAATATAGGCTACATCTATATTATTAACATGCAAATATACCTACAATAGATAAGATAAGAGCTTCCATCATCTTCCAATACAAGATAGTGCTTGTTTAAGCAAAATCAGATTGGATAAGCGGCTTGGTCTTTGTTTGCAGAGATATTATTGATACCACTGTAAACAGAACCACAGAAAGGCACGTAAATGTTTTATCAGATCTGATCTATATGGGGTCACGCGTTAAAAATCTCAAAACTCAAAAGAGTAACCAGAAAAAAAAATTCAAGGAGATTAAAAATATAGCCAATATCAATAATTGAGGACGGAATATTGATTGATGAGGTAGAAGAAAATGCATAAATATGTATTGTTCTTAGTTTTGAGTATGATTTTGAATCATTTGATTGTAAGTTAATACATTGATAGAATAAATATTGTACGATTGAACTTATATCAGAATTCGATTCGTATGAAAAATTTAATATTGATTTTGAAACCAACTGGAAACAATAGTTCGAGATATTGCGACCAAAAATTATTTCATATTTCTGTGTCAGACAGAACGAAAGCGTTTAATATATAATGGTAATTTTTTAATACCAAAAAGCTTTCAACGTTAACTGGACATTATAGGATATTCTTTATGCACTTCTATTTATGTCTAATCTTAAATGTACTTCTATATACACTTTGCCATTTAAAGTTCATCATTTTCACATAGTTTTGCCTCCAAAAATCATCGAACACTTTAATTGTATATTAGAGTGGACAATAATGCACTGTTATGGATAGAAATTCATATTTTTATTTATATAGACATAGCAACTTGAAGCATTAAATGATTTATGAATCTAAACAGCCAAAATTGGGATTGACATGATATCATATTATTAAAATATATATTTGTGTCAATGTATGTTATTTTTATAGCACCATCTCCACTATGACCTGTTTCTGTAGATCCATATGGAGATGGGAATATAGTATTTCCATTCGAAATTCGTGGTTCTTCAAAATATAATCTAGAATAATGGATGGGATTTCCAGTATTCTTTCCATTTGCATCAACTGAATCACATTGCGGATATCCACTCACATAACTTGATCCACTTGATGAAACAGAAAAATGATCATTAGGATAACCTGATAATTGGGACTGCCCAACATTACCACCAAAATAGCCACCACCACCACCAGAATCAGGTACATTTAGAAATGTTTTACCATCTGCACCTTGTCCAAGAGCATTCCCATTCGTTTGGTTCGTGAGAGATGGCACAAAGCAACTGATATCAGACTCACAGCAAATATTCCAATATCCATATATATCACCTCCAGGGGCTCCAAAATTGCCGTAAACACTTCCGGAACCTCCTGCAGCAATAATAATTCGCGAAGTGAGGTCACTTTGTATCAATCGAATATCAGTTGCACCACCTCCACTTCCTGAGTTATCATCGTCTGGATCATATCCTCCATTCCCACCTCCATTGCATCCCCCTGGAGTGAGTTCTTTTATTGTACACGTTTTAGGATTCGATCCTTTACCTCCAATATTGAGGAAAAAAGTTTTAGTTTCACTCATTGTTATGTATCCTGAAACATATGCTCCCTTTCCTCCATAATATTGGGTTTTAATGACACCATCAGTGCATCCATTGCCGCCCTGCGCACCCCATAATTCAATAAAATATTTACCTTTGCTTAATTTTACTTCTTGATATGTGCATTCTTCAGCAGATAATAAATATACTTTTGAAACATTATTACGAAGAAATTCCATATATAATATAACATTTTATTATCATGTGAATATAAAAAAGGCACTTTTCGAAGGTTACAGTAATCGTCAAATAAGGTTAATATTATACCGACATTACAACATGCATCATTAAATGATTAATAAATTGAAATATCCAAATTTGTGAATTACAAGAATTTTCGTTCTGACACGACAAATCCGAATATATCATTGCTATTTTTATTGCCCCATTTCCTTCATGGCCGATTTCTGGAATTCCACCGACGCCAGGAAATTCAGAATTCCCATTATAAATGTGGGGATCTTCAAATTTATAAAATATTTTCACCTCCAATTCCTGGATTATCATCATCATTTGTATCATATACTGTCTTTACTCCTCCATTACACCCTTCTGGAGTTTTAACATGAGCATTACACAATTTTGGATTCAATCCTTTTCCTCCAATGTTTAAGAAAGTTTTAGTTTGCTTCAAATTTAAATATCCTGATACATAGGCTCCTTTTCCTCCATAGTATTCTAGCTTTGTTATATTGTTTGTACATCCATTTCCACCTTGCGCACCCCATAATTCAAAATAATAGACCCATGTGCATATAATTTTTTGGTTTGCAACTAGGCGACCTATATGCATTTCCGGCCTCCATATGCATATATGTTTTATATGCATATAGGATTTCATATGCACATAGAATTCTATATGCATATAGGTTTCCATGTGCATATGAAATTTATATGCATATAGGTTTCCATATGCATATGTTAAATTGATATGCATATGTATAAGTTAAATGCAGATTGAAAATTCATATGCATAAGGCACATAATTGCACATGAAATTCCATTTGCACATAGCATAAATCAGAACACAATTATGGCAGAATGTACTTTTTTGTATAATCATGATTATGATTGCTATAATGATTTTAAACCAAGAACTAATAAAATGAATTTTTTTAAAAGTTTTAGCAAAAATAAAATATTTTGCATTTCATGAGGAAATTTCTAAATCAGAATAATAATACTCTTTAATGTTGATTCGTTCAAAAATGACTTCAAATATATACATTAAGAAAAATTAGCGTATTCATTAGTATTTCGATTGTTTCACAAATTTCATCATTTTGACTATTATTATTAATCATTTGATCAAATATTTCCATATTTTCTTCAATCAATACCTTTGCTAAAAGCTGAACTGATGGCAATGAGCATAGAACGAGCATTGTATCAACTAAAAGCAATACTGGTTCATCTTCTTCGTTTTCAAAATTGTCAAAATAATTCATGAATATTTTCATAATTATTTTTTCACGACCTGAAATATCGTCTAGCTGGCGTAAAAAACGTTTCATCAAACGCAAAAAATCAAGCTTCAAATTATACGAGAATTGATTTCTTATTGCTTTGTAGATAGAATAAATACCTTCTTCGGGTGTTACAAAGCGTAAAATTTTTGCATTATGTGGTTCGACATTTAAAATATGCATGAAATGCTCAACTATTTCATTTTCAGCATAACAAAACAATTCATGAATCTGATTGATGGTTAAGTGTCCCATGAAATAATGTAGTTCTGACCTTGAGTATGACGAATATTGCGAGAAATGCTCCAATAAAAGATTTAGAAGATGAGAAAATGTACTTAAGTTTGGAAATACTAGCTCAATACTTGCATGTAACACATTATGATACAGGCACTGTATGTTTTCATTAAACTTTTATGTAATCAAATTGCTAAAAATTTGAATTAAAATAGATAAATGCACTTCATTTGAGTAAACATTTGCTAATTGTTGCTGGATAATTTCAATGAATACATTAACATTAAAATAAAATGTATTTGAAAAAGCTAGAAATATTTGCAAACCTACATATTTCAATTCGTCTTCAGATGAACTAAATAATTCAATTGCAGGAGTTATGATATCTAATTCATGAAAATAGACTGTATTCAAATCTGAAATCGAAATTAGCTTGCATATAACCAATGAAATTGCATGCAATGTGCTTTGATATTGCGATCTTTTAATATCAAGTTTGGAAAACAAATCGCTGCAAAGCTCTTTCAGACTTAATTCCTGTAGGTGTGCAATTTCAATTTTTGGAATTATTTCATTTAGAGAATTGAAATAATCAGTGATTTCCACATCATATAATTCTTCTTGATGTAATCGATGTATAGCATCTATTATGAATTGTATGCGCGAGTTTATAACTGTATTTGGAGTTTTGCTATCTATTTCCTTATATTCTACTTGCATCATCTAATGAGATGAAATTACTTTTGAATGCCTAAACAAAAAAATATTCATTTTGTGGAAAAATGAAGCAATCATACTAAATCAAATGTTCCTTTTAATTAAATACTATGGTGCTTGAAATAGACTCCCATGAAATTTGGTATATAAAAATAACAAAAAAAAAAAAAAAAAAAAAAAAAATGAAAGGAACATGATGATGCCAAAAACTCTGCTGCTGCTCAAACATCTGGGATCATTCCAATATGGAACAACCCCACATGCTTGAGCAGCAGCAGAGTTTTTTGTATTTACTTAAAAAAGAGTTAAATTTAGATGATTCTGGACTATTTCAAAATATCCAGGAATACTGGTGCTAGAATGACTGCTTATTGATGGGTAGTGGATCTAACACTAGCATTCCTGGATATTTTGAAAAAGTCGAGAATCTCAAATTATATGCACTTTTATTTTTATTTTTAGCTGAAATCACAGTGCTGCTCCATCATATGGGGTAGATACACCTGTATCAACCCTGTATGATGGAGTAGCATTGAGATTTCAGCCAAAAACACCTCTCAGAATATCACTAGAGTGTTGATGCCAAAAATTATGTTGTTGCTCAAGCGTGTGGGTTGTTCCATATTGGAGTGATCCCGCATATTTGAGAAACAGCAGAATATTTGGCATTTATTTAAAAAAAGTTGAAATTTTTCAGAATATCCAGGAATGCTTTTAATGGGAATCACGTCTAACTAAATGAATATTAATATTCAGTTCTAAGTTGCTGTTGACTATATCATTATTTAAAAGTATTAGTATAAATCAATTCAAAGATATGAAGATTTTTATTGGTCCGAGCGGGATTTATAAAAATAAGGTTAAGAGTATCACAAATTATATCAGCAAATAATTTCGTTTATGTCATCAAATTACACATATCTAATCAATCATATATTCAATTAAATTTAAATTAATACCGATTTGTAACTGTAGGTCTAATATCTTCCTGGGCTTAGTTTAACTTCATGATATATATATATACATTTTGTTGGATCCGCTTCATAAACTTTAGAAAGGTTACTATGAAGAAAACTAATTTAGCATTGAATCAAATTTCATTTAATTTCATAAAAAATAGCACTTTTTCAGACGTTGCTTAAGGCTATAAATACTCTTAATTCAATTTTCAATGATATCAATGTGAAAACATAATCTAAGTCAAAATATATTATAATTCTTCGATTTCGAAAATGTTTTCTAACTCAAATCCCAAATTATAATAATATCAATTATTTATTCTTTTGTGCAATATATTGAGGGAAAAGTTTGAGATCCATAAATTCTTTTGTCATATGGTAAATTAAGTTCTTCTGAACGAAATTAGACGCAATGACCATTTCCTTCATTTTGTATGACCCAACTGCAGTAGCTCCACCAAGTTCTTCATAGTTCACGGTTCTTTGTGGTCCGTAGTAAACATATTTGTTATTCAACGAAAGATGATTTTCATATTCGATGAATGCTTCTGATTCGACTCTTTCAATTTCAAGGTCTATCTTTTGGTACAGAATTTCAATATATTCCTTGATTCCTTTCTCATATTGAATGAGTGCTGCACTCATTGGGCTGAGTGTGACTGTATGAAGAAATGAAATTAGCTGGTTCTCAACAATCAACTTGAAGCAATCCAATGCATTGTATTCTATTGCAGCGTTAATTAATGTGATATCATCTGATGAATAAACGCCGTTAAGCTGAAGTCCTTTGTTGATGAACAGAGACAGAATATCTGCTCTATTCTGTGAGATCGCGTGAAGTGCTGGACTGTGAATGAAATAGAAACCTTCGCAATAGTTAACATCAGCTCCATGATCAATAAGACTTTGAATAATTTCGATATTTCCAATTCTTGTCGCTAAGTACAAAAGATCAGAATTGCATTCATGATTGACAATATAATCTTTTCCTGATAAAACGGAGTAAACGTTTTTGTAGGATTCAGTTGCATTAACAATCTCTTCATCAATGAGATTCTCTATTTCAGGAATTGTTGGTTTCTCATTCAACTCGATTATCGGGAAGAGAGATTTAATGATATCGTTAAACCTTGTGGTTAGAGTTAATAAATCGACAAGAGCTTGTTCAAGAGTAACTCCTTTCGAAAAGAGTAATTTAATGTGTTTCAAAGCTTCTTCAGTTGACATTTCAAAGTTCTTGAATTTATTATCGATGCAGAGTTGATTGAATCTGAAAATCAAATCAAGTCTATGATAATTAATAAGCTTATAAACATATCTAAAAGAATTTGTGAAAGGAATGAGTCTATATGAAGGCGATTGCGTTTTTGCAAAAATCAAATCATATATTTCAGATTTTTTGATTTCCCTGAAATAAGCAAGTGCAACTTTTCCTTTATAAACTGCATCACATGAGGCTCCATGACTAATTAATAATTTGATGTCATCAAAATATTTATATTTTATTGCGTTGTGTAGTGCAATAATTTTTGCTGCTGTAGAAACTTTGTAGTCGAATATTTTTGCTTTGTTCATGAAATTGCGATTTTGAGATTTAAGATATGCGAGAGCGTAATAGTCGTCAAATTGCTCCGTGAATGGGATAATAGGAATCAAAGAAACAACAGAGTACAACATCATAAAGCCTTTGGGGAATAATTGCTTATTCTTAACCAAAAATTCAGTAACATCTTGGTGAGGTTGAATAAACTCTGCGATTTGAATATATTGGTCATCAGTGAGATTGCGATGACATAATTCCGTGAGTGCATTGATGACATAGTTGGCAGGAGGAGTGAAAGCTTCTTTTAGAGGCCGGAAAACCATAATGAGCAGATTTGAATCAATAATTTTAATGATTTCAGGATAGCTAAGCATTAAAGAAACATAATATTTCAATTTTTGATGCGTGTTGATTAAATCATGAAGTTGAGGAGCTTTATCAATATTTTGCGATACCACAGAAAGCGATGATGCATCATCTAATTTATCAAGTATTTTTGTTGAACAATACTTTACATTTTCTGGATGAGAAAAAAGATAACTATAATGAATTCCCTTTTTCTCAAGATAATCAAATTCATCTTGAGAGAGCGGAATAAATCTGATTATTTCGCGAAAATCTTCAATGAATTTCATATCAAGATGTTTCCTGTTAAGATCATTAGTAAGAACTTTGATCAATTTGACTTCTTCATCGCTGTTTATTGTTTTCTGTGACTTATGGATAGTATAGATATGAATAATTAGTTCATACAATTCTTTCGACAATTCTTTTCCTTCAAAATACTGAGCAAATGAAAGATCGTAAATGAGACAACTTGCTAAGTGTTCGTAGTGAGATTTTGCAAATTCCTGGAACTCTTTGGTTTTGGTGATGGATTGAATGCATTCTTTGAGAGTGAATAAACTGTAGGCAGGAGCACCAGAAATAGGATGAATGATATCGTATAAATGCTTCAACTTCAAAAAGTTGGAAACATTGACATCCAAGCCAAAAAAATAAATAAAATTAATGATATCGGCATAATTGAAAGATTCAGCGAGAGGCGGCTTTGAAACATTTGATGTTAAGTATGAAATGGATCTCAAAGCAAAATCTTTGTATGTTCCAAAAGGATGACGAATAAAGAAAAGTAAATTTTCATCTGAATTTGAAGACTTGAAAAATCTTTCGCCGAGCTGCTTCCAAACATATGGAGAAAGTAAAGCAAGTTCTTTGATTTGATTCAAAGTCAGTTCTGGATTCAAAATTTCACAAAGTGGGCCAATATATTGCAACTTAGAAGTATGTATTGCGTATTTCAAAGCTTTGGTTACCCCATTGGTTAAAAGTAGCTTATTATTGCAGTAGGCTTTCAGACATCCTTCAGGAGGAAGATCATCATATTTTTGTTGAATTCTTAGCGCAACTTCCGGCAACGCACTTTGAATTATTCTCAAAGAATTGGAATCTAATATAATTAGATCGAAGAATTTATGATCAACAATCATTTCTAAATGCTTTTTATATTTCATTGATAAACAGTCTAAGAAAATAGCATGTAAGGAAGTAAGAGCCATATTTGAGATTAGGTTCTGACCAGTTTCATAATCTTGATTAATCTGAAAACATCTTTTTGAACATGGAGTTATCTTTGAAAGCTCTCTTGTCATTTCATAAAGTCCATCTGCAACCAAGACTTCAAACAAGTCGACGGCATTTATCAAACCATTCTTTTCTGAGAGTGCATAAATAGCTTTGATTGAAAATGTTTCTGTGAGCATGTAATCATCGGATGCAGTTTCTTCATTTCCTTGAATCAAATAATTAAACAAATCATCATGGCGCCAGAGCAGCGCAACTATAGCAATATTGGCAAACTTCATTCCTTTTTGTTCAAGAAGACGGAATATTTCCATATTTCCACCAGCAAGAACACATCCTGCAAGAGGAGGCTTAATATGATCATAATTCTGGTAAAAGAAGCTGAAGCATTTGACGGCACTATATAAGCAAAACAAGTCAATAAGGTGAACGAAGCTATCATAGTATTCATATAATACATCATATGAAAAATCTTTTTTTGATGTTTCTTGAATGAAAAAGTCAACATTATCATCAATGATTGCATCCATGTACTGAGAAGGAAAACTTTTTGTAAGAGAATTATCAGACCTGCGATTAAAAATAATTCTGTTGATTAATTTGAGATAAAAAACGTCATCTGAAGATCGTGTATTGGAATATAGTAAATCTGATTCATAGCAACTTGCCGCATCATCGCTGTGCATGTATTCAATGAATTGTTTAGTTGGATGAAATACTTGAGTTGCAATTAATCTGACATTTTTCGAAAGTATCAAATAAAGCTTGACGTAGTCTTTAACATGCTTTGGATAGAGCCATATATTGGTTTCCAGCTCTCGTAAACCAATGAAAGCGTAGTTTTCGATGAAATTAATTAAATTTGTTGTACTTTCTTTGTTGCTTGAATCGTATTCCGCAAAGCTCTTTTGTAAAACAGAAAATTGTTTGAAAATTTCAGGAATTTCGTCTGATTCAATGTCAATTGGTGGCTTAAATTTCGAAGGAAACCTATCAAGAAATAACGAGCAAGTGACGGAGTTACCAATATATTTATGAATTCTATCAATCGCGTTATGAATATCTTCAATTGCAACTGGTGCATTCCATGGAAAAGGATTTGCATTGTTACTTCGGCCGCCAGAAGCCATCTTGCTGTTTACACCGGGTGAAGGAAGCAGCCATTTATGGCTTATGGTGTGCTGTGAGAAAAATTTAAAAGTTCCTTGATTTTGCAAAAGATGAAATGAATAACCTTAAATAAATTAATTAAATCAAAAAAGTGACTAGGAAAAAATTCAAAAGTGACATAGATTTTAATATAAAAAGTGACAATTGGGAAAAAATATAAAAAAAATATTTAGTTTTGTGCAGGATCAGTATTCTGTTCCATAGCTGCAGTAACTTCAGGTCCCATGTTAGAAGGAACAGTTTGTAGCTGTGTTGATGAAACTACAGCCTTTGGTGAATTATTTGTTTGATTGTTCTTCATTAATTGCACTAAGTAAGAAATGGATTCATCCTTGAGGCAGTCGTTGATGTAGTTCTCCTCTATCTCCTTCTCCCTCTCCTGGGCAGCATTGACCTGATCGCTGGAGTTTTGCATCATGACTTCCTGCTTTGCGATCGTTCTCAAGTTGCCTGTTCTTACTAAGACATCCTCACCTTTGACTGTTCTGCCCTGGAAGCTTCTGGCAACAGTCACAGGCTGGCTGTTAACAATGGCCTTGTAATTCTCAGCAACATATTGTGCTGTCTTGAGGCCTTCTGCGAGTTGATTGTATGTACGTTTCTCCATAGCAAGTCTTTCTTCTTCGTACTGCTGATAAATCTCGCATTGCTTTTCTTGAACATCTACAGCACAGCTTCTCATCTCTTGAATATTGTTTTCTATTAAAAGCTTATCATCGTGAAGTGGTTTAACACTTTCATCCTTCAATTGATCCTTGAGATCAGACCAGACAGCGCCTGTCTTCAATTCTCTGTATGATCTGATCATCAATTCCTTGATGCGATCTGTTGGCTTGCAGTCAGCAGGATCGAGTGGTGGGAATGCGCTAAGGAACAAGAAGAGTCGTGCGCGAATATCAAGCTTGTAAGACTTCGATGGCGGATCTAATGAATTCCTATCAAGAAGCCACTTCTTATCAGGCTTCTGTGGGAATTCGTTCTTTGCAACTAGGGGATGGCCATCAAGCGGTCTGTCGACATCAATGATGATGCATTTGTCATACTTGATTCCAAGACGCTCTTCTTCCTGTCTCCACCATCTGATAATTGTTTTCTGAATGTTAGAGTTAGTATTGAGTGAGCGCCATAACATCGCTGACTCGACAAACGATGGAGAAACAAGATCAAGGAACAAACCAATAAATGCATAGCGCAAGAGTGTTGGTGCAGAATCTGCGCAATCAAGGAGCATAAAGATGAAGCGCTGATCGATATCCTTGAAGCAGAATTGAACGCAAGCTCTTGCACAGTCAATGGATGAAGCAACAACTTCTGCGTACTCACTTGTGAAGCATTGCTTGAGGAGATCGATACCTCCTCTTTTTACGAATTCATCAACAAGTGATGACTCTGGTGCTTCATAGTCATCTTCCTGAGTCTTCGGTGGCCTGATCTGAGCAGCAAGGTTTGAAAGAACTAATGATAAAATCTTCTCATTTGTTCTTGGAAGATCCATTAAATTATTGATATCATCTATTGTCTTGAATCTGCCTGAAATGTCAAGCATCAGCACGAGAGTGTAGAAGAGGAGTTCCGTTGAAGATGGGTTCTCGATCATCTTGCGAAGAACTTGGATTCCTTCAGCAGTCAAGTGGACTGGATTGAACCTGATAATCAAAAGTGCTTGACGAGTAAACTCAGGAAGATGTGGAACGAGATACTTGTTAACATCTCCCTTCAACACATTGATTTGATGATTTGTGAACTCTTCTGTTGGCGGAACATCAAGATTTCCAAGCCATAGGATGAGGTCCTGAGATAACAAAAGAAGCGCAATATCAACTGGTTCGTGTGTTAATCTGATGCTTCTTTCCTTCGAAGAATAATAAACAGTATCAGAAACATCGAGAGGAAGTTGGGCAATTTTCTGGAGTAAATCGAACATCTTGTTGGAGAGTGCACTGTCAACAGACTTTGGTGGACACTTCTGAAGTGTTAAAATGATGATTCCCAAAATTTCATTACGAATGCACTTCTGAACATTCTTGTAACATGCGAAAAGAGTGTCAACGAAGAAACTCCACAATGTTGAAAGTGATGAAATGCAAATATTCATCGCTTCCTTTGATTCTTGAATGAATGCATCAATGAACATCAAAGCATAAGCCAAAACACGTGTGGTACAAATTGGCTCGGGTCCCTCTTTCTTACCACCTGGTGGGCTGTTGATAATCTCAGAATTATCAATTATGAATTTGAGAATTGTTGTAAGGAACTCAGATGGAACGTGCTTTGCCTGCCCACGCTTAACGAATTCGAATAAACTGTTGAATGCGAGTGTTAAAATATCTGTGTTGATTGGATCGAATTTAACTTTTGTAAGGAAGTCTGTGAACGAGGAACAGAAGATATCTATGACCTGGTCAACGCAGAGCTGCGATGGGATCAAAGAATACAAAGCATTGTCATCAGTAATCGGATAAAAATGTCTGAATGTTGATTCATCGGCTGTAGTGAGAGGGCCGCAGTTTTTAGCGAACCAATAGATAGATTTTGCAGTTTCAAGCTGTAAATCTTGATATGGCAGCTTCAAAACTGGACAAAGAGAAGCGAAAAAGCCTCCAATGTGAACAAAGTTTCTAACGTCATCGCCATTGCTCAATTTCCTGAATGGAACAACGGAGAGTGAAATTATTTGCTTTAAGAATGGAAGCATCGAATCTTCGCCAGATTTTAGTGGCTCAAGTAAATGTTGAATCAATTCTTGAAGTTGTGCGAGATCTGTTACGAAGAAACCGGCCTTGCTATCGTCAATAAGTTCTTTGAGAACAGCTGTTTGCCAGTTTGGACAGTTTCCTTGTTCCATCGAAAATAATTCTTGTATTTTATCCTTTTGCGACGCCATGTACGTGGTTTCGACATTTTGTGTGACTGGATTACAAAGGGCAAATCCAGGTGGAGCTGTTTTGCCTTGAGATTTAAACATTGCTCCAAACTAACGGATTTTTAAAAGTGCCAGAACAATATAATCATTATTTGTATTTTATGATATATTTATATGATATTCACAATGTAGTATCCGAATTAGTAGTATACAGAGTGTGATTTTTGGGGTAGTCCAAAATTTTGTCCAAACCCCAAAAAATCCCACTCTGAGAATATCCATAATTATAATTTCCCCAAAATTCATATTATAACAATTTTCATATCATTTATATCGAAATCCCAATAATTTCTATAATTTGTTATTAAAATGTATTGTTTAATTAATAATCTAAATTCTTATTGTTATGATTTATTAATGGTTTTCTTATAATTTGTTAAAATAAAAAATAATTTTTATATATTATGAAAAAATTAATATATTTTTTCTTCTAATAAATAATTATGACAACAACTCAAAATCTTCTTAATTTAACACAGGAACAATTTAATGAAATTTTCATTGGTGGAAATTTTAAAGTAGATGATGAAGAAAATATTAAATATAAATTATATATTATTTATAAAAATCTTTTGAAAATTACCGGATGTGCACATGAAAATATTTCTGAACTAAAACGTGCTAAGAAAAATAAAGTTATAACTATCTTAAATAATATCATATTAAAACTTAACGAATGTGATTTAGTGTTACACGCTTGATTTATTCCTGAAATATACAACTATAATAAATAACAGTAGTATTAATCCCATTTAATAAAAAAAAATTTATTTTTGGATCAATATTTTAATGGTTTAGTTTAGAAACAACCCATGAACCAACATCAGATATAACATCATTTGTATTTATCGCAGATTTTCTCTCACCATTATAATTTTTACTTCAAATTTAAATTCAACTTTTGGTAAATTTTCCTTAACTTTATTACCCATGTTAGATTAGGCTATATACGTATTGCCTTCATCGATCTCGGTGTATATAAATGAAATTATGTGAGCAATCATGAATAAATGCTACTTTTAAAATGTAAGAAATAACCTTTCGTAAAATGGCAAAAATCTTTAATATGTTCATGTGGAATTTTCTCAGACATTTAATAAAAATAAAAAATAATTTTTATAAATACCCCAAATTTTCCAAATTATTTTTTTTTGGATAAATTTTATTGTCATAATGTAAAGTTTACGTATTTCGAAATGTGACAACAAAAATAAAATTTAAAATTATCGATAAAATTATTTTGATATTATTTGTCATATGGTTCATAATAATCGTCATAATTATGCGAAATTATTGATTCGATAAATATATCATCATAATCTTTATTATAAGGTTCTGAACTATATTCTTCTACATATTCCAAATAATCATAATATTTTTGATATTTCTTAAGATTTTTCAGATACATATATTTACGTGTTAATTTTGTTAATAATTGACTAAGTTTTTTTATCAGAAGTTGAAATGTTACATATGAAATTTTTATCCATAAAACAATTAGAATAAAGATTTTGAGTTGTTGTCATAATTATTTATTAGAAGAAAAAATATATTAATTTTTTCATAATATATAAAAATTATTTTTTATTTTAACAAATTATAAGAAAACCATTAATAAATCATAACAATAAGAATTTAGATTATTAATTAAACAATACATTTTAATAACAAATTATAGAAATTATTGGGATTTCGATATAAATGATATGAAAATTGTTATAATATGAATTTTGGGGAAATTATAATTATGGATATTCTCAGAGTGGGATTTTTTGGGGTTTGGACAAAATTTTGGACTACCCCAAAAATCACACTCTGTATACTACTGAAATGCATTCAAAAATAAAAATATAATAAATATTGAAGGTTTTGACAGGTAAATATTTTATTGTCAAATTAATTTTTTATTTCATCAATTCTGGTTTATTAGAATTAAATTCAGTATTATAAAGAATATAGAAAGAGTTTCATTGCTGCATGGAATGCTGTAACAGAAGCAAATGGTATTTGATTAGTTATTGCTTGTGATGATTTGAAGAAGCAAGATGTTCTAAATGAAGTCTTCGACAAGAGAATGTCAAGTGAAAATTATAATCCGCAGTTCAGGGTTTTTCAATGTGAGTTTCTATTCATGTCTTTAATTATATAACACCACTGACTAAACTACTTTTACCCAATGCATATATATAACGCTCACAATCGAAAGTTTTGCATATTGATCAATTTTCGATGAAAAAATAACCGAAAAGTGTCACAAAGGCGAAGGAAAAAGTTCTTTAAGATCGACTTTTGACTTCGAACCAGAGAGTGAATATGTTGTCTTCTCTTCTTTGCTCCCAAGCGACGGAAAGGAAAGAGGTTGGAATCAATAAGTGTGTTGAGCCTCTTCCTCTTTTTTGAGCTCTAGAAAAAACTCTTGAGATCAGGCAAGTTTAATTCAGAGGTTTTGGTGGAGGTATTTTTCTCTTTCTTTTTATTTTTTTATTTGATCCAACATGTGATATTAGCTGTTTTTCAAATTTACAGTACATTTGGCGGTATGTTAACGATTGTTATCAAAGTTTAGAATTGTTTCGAAACATTCAGCGCCTTCAGCTCATCATTTCATATTTTGGTGGTTCATTACTCGCTCTTTCTTGTCGTAACGAAATGTGGATCCAGTTTATTACTTGACTTGATCACCCTTTTTGTCGCAATTGCAATTGCTTATGTTTTTGCCGTATTTTCCTACTATCACAACGAGTTTGGTCAACGACCGTTTTATTTGGTTCAATATCTCGAGGCGGCAATCGAGATATGTGACTGTGTTCATTATCACATTTATTTTTATTTTGACTTTCATCACTTATTAATTTAAATTGACTGAGGGAGTTGCCAGAAATGAGTTGTAACTTAGCTTTTTCGTCAGAGGTCTATTATTTGTTGATTTAGTGCAGCGAATAAATCACTAAAACAACAAATAATAGACTAGAACCCAAAAAAGACGAAGAGGTCCAACACTTCTTATTGATTTCAGCACCTCTTTCCTTTTTGTCGTAACGCTACTGCGTTGTTTCTGTGGCTTGGGAACAAAGAAGAGAAGACGCCCTATTCGCTCTCTCTCCCTATTTCGAAGTCAAAAGTCGAGCTTTAGAACTTTTTCTTTCGCCTTTGTCGTAAACAAATACCAACAAAAATCATTCTTTTTATTTAACCTTACGCAAATTTGAAGTTTTAATCATGTTATATAACAAGATTCCAGTATCAAGGATTTTACTTTGAGCTATTTGATGATACTTCGTGTAGTATTGGTGTAAATTCTGGGAGCAGTAAATAATATCATTAACTTATAAAGTTACTTAAAACATCAAATTTTAAGTATAAATACTAAGCCGAGAATTCTCGGTCTCGACTTTTTAAGTAAATTTAAACGTAAACGCCGAAAAATAAATTTGTACTTAATCGCAATACTTTTCTATAAATTTACCCCAAGTTTCTATTTTCTTTCCTGCTGCTGCTAAGTTATCAGAAGCTTTTTGAAATTCTATTACTGCTAAATAATATTCACGTTTATCTCTTCTTAATCATCAATTTCCCATTGATCTAATTCGTAAACACTATCACGATAACCCCAACAATTATTTTGTTCGTAAGCTTTTTGTGGTTCTGTTATCTTTCTAACTTCATTTTCAAAAATTGGTTTTGTGTTCTCTACTGTATCGGGTAAATTGTTTTCATCAAGTTTTTCATGAAATTTGTCGTTGATTGAATCCATAATACGTTTAACTTTAAAGCAATACTTGACAGAGCACCATTCATCAATAAAATGAATTAAATCAGGATGAATATAAATTCCTTTAAAATCATTTTCAACTCCTTTATAAAGTTCATAAAATGCTTGAATTTCGGTCCTATCATTTTTGAGAGGACCGTAATTTATCTCATTTTTATACCAATAATCAAGAATTTCAGTCATTTTATGACTTTGTAGAAATCTATGTAAATTATTATATTTTCCCGCATCCTTTGCCATTTTTGAAGCATTAATATACCCATCAACATCACGGCGTAATACTTCAATGCCCTTATGTGTTCCTTTTGTGAATGTTTCACCGTTTCTCTTGTTTATCAATTTATTAAAGTTCATTTATTTATTATTTATTAAAAAAAATAAATTTTTAAAAATTAAACTTCATTTTTTGAATTAACGATTTCAATCAAATTTTAAGCATATGAAGCAGTAAATTCAAATCTTGACATCGAAATTAACTTAAAACATCAAATTTTAAACGTAAACACTCAAAAATAACTTTTCGTGAATTTAAGCTATTCATAAAAATCCTTATCCTAATTTTTTTTTCTTACCTGGTATTACCTGGTAATCTGGTTACCTGGTATAATAAATTTTCGAAAAATAAAATTAAGTTAATTTTTGAAATAATATAATTTTTTAATAAATAAGAAATAATGACATCCGAAGTTTCTGAATTCGCTAAATATTATTCCGTCAATGCATTCGCTAAATTAATAAAGAAAGAATTTCCTGAATCAAAAAGATTGGTTATAACATTAACAAGAACCATTAAGGAGAATAAATTTGGTTATTCATGTTCACCGTTATGTTTTATCATTGATGGTAAGAAGTTTATGAACAAAAACATGTCAATGTTGTTAAAAGTAAATTATATCAAAATCAATATTAAAAATTATTTTGCACAAATGATTAATAACTCAAAACAACAATTATTCGGTATTGATTGTGATTTATCAAAAGAATTAGAATATAAAGACCCAAAGGGTAAAAGAACAGTAGGATATTACAAATCAAGACTAAACGTAATCCCTGATAAATTAAAGGATAAAATACTTCCTGTTATTCAGGAATTAGATTTAGGCATTAATGAAGAAGAAGAGTTAGAAATTGATATAGTAGAGGAAGCATTATAAAGATTAAGTTTATTTTTGTATAAAATTAAGTTTAATGACAAAATAACTAACTAGAAAAAGATAGCGAAAGGATTTTATGACTTCGAAAATTTAAAAATTATTTTTTGAGTGTTTACTTTTCAAATTTGATGTTTTATGTTAATTTATAAGTTGATGTTTGAATATTGGGCAGCATTAACGTAAAATTTGATTGAAATTATTAATTCAAAAATTAAGTTTAATTTTTAAAAAATTATTTTTTATCTTTAATATAAACATGACAACAATAAACACAGTTGCTATAGTTTCTGAACCAATCAATGAAGATTATGAATGGATTCAGTACAATTCAAAATTACGTATCATTCATTCTATCAAGGACGATTACTTTCAAATTCAGTCGATACTTAAGGCTTGTAATGCTCCTGATACGAAACACGCCGATGACTGGTTTAAGAATCAATCGACTATTGAGCTTTTAAGCGAAATTTCTCGAGATCGAGAATTCTCGGGCCGCTAAAACCTTATGAAAATCGTAAAAATTTGCCTAACGGATTAAGAGGTTATTATATTCATCGCCTTCTTGTTAACGCTGTAGCAATGTGGGCTTCTCCTCGTTATGCTTGGTATATTTATAGGTTATTAGACGATTTATTCGCTAAGGAAAGAGAAGAAATGCAAAGAGTTATTAAAAACAAAGATGAAGAAATTAAAGAAAGAATTCCTCGTTCAGTTCCGATACATAAAGAACGAAATTATAAATATATGATATATACTGAAGAACGGGCTGAAAGCCCTAAGGCACAGAGTGCCGAAGTTGATGACCCAGAATTAATTAAATTAAATTTGGTCAGAAGGAATAATAGAACATTTTCAGCAGTTGCTAAAATACGCAATAGTGATAAATGCTGGTTCTTTAGAGAAAATTTACCGATATCAATGACACCAAATGAAGACAACAAAGATATTGTTCGTAAAACTTTTGCAAGAGCCGATTATAAGATTAAAGGAACAACGATTTTAATTAATAAAAATCATTTACCTCTATTACATCAATATATTTGATCTAAGGGTAGGATAAGTGAATAAATGATATCCACCACTCTCTCCATATTTATGAAGTTTAGTTCCTACTGGTTCGTCAACTTTTCTTGATGTTGTTAATTCCTGAGGGAAATTATTCGAATAAGAATTTTGTGGTGATGGCTTTTCGTTCTTTAAAGCATAAGCTCTTTGACCTTTGACGTAATGTAGATTTGAACCAAAACTTCCATCATTTACATATATTTTTGGGTCAGGTCCTTTTGGAATATTTCTTCCTCTCTTCCTTGCCTTCATGTTTAAATTCTCGACGTTTCGAATTGTTACACCTTTATCGTCATGACTCAAAATATTAATTTGATTCACCTGCTGTACTGAGTTTTCTAAGATAGGAGATTCGCTCATTTTTTAAACTAATAAAAAGTTTTTTATTAATAGGAAATGAGGAGTAAAAGTATTCTTGCAGGAGCTGTCAATGTTCCTATTGAACCAACTAGTAATGTCGATTCAAGAACAAATCCTTTCGCTTTCTTTTCTTAGTTAGTTAGTCATAAATTATTTTTTTTTCAAAAAAACTGAATAAATTTCTCTCATAACCACTAAAATTAATTTTCAAAATTTCCTTACCCCCAAATCCTTTCGCTTTCTTTTCTTAGTTAGTTAGTCATAAATTATTTTTTTTTTTCAAAAAACTGAATAAATTTCTCTCATAACCACTAAAATTAATTTTCAAATTTCTTACTTCATAAATCCTTGCCCTTTAGGGCGTGGGCGAAGCCCTTCGCTTTCTTTTCTTAGTTAGTTAGTCATAAATTATTTTTTTTTCGAAAAAACTGAATAAATTTCTCTCATAACCACTAAAATTAATTTTCAAAATTTCCTTACCCTCATTTACTTTCACTTTCTTTTCTTAGTTAGTTAGTCATAAATTAATTTCTATATGTGTGGGGGAACTAACTTCTAAAACTAACTCTGTCGTAAATATTAGTATTAATAAATTATTGTTTTTATAATTTGTGATTTCAGTAATTACTTAAAAAGATGTTCGCAGAACTCGTGGTGAAGTCATAAATTATTTCAAAAACTGAATACATTTTATAAAGTCAGGAATTCCAAAATAAATTTTAACGTTAATTTTGTAAGAAATTTCAAAATTTTAATTTCCATATGGGTGGCACCTAACTTCTAAAACTAAACTCTGTCGTAAATATATTTAAAAAGATGTTCGCAGAAGACACGGCGCATTCGTGGATTATTTTTTTTCAAAACTGAATAAATTTTATAAAGTCATAAGTTTTAAAATAAAATTAACGTTAATTTTGTAAGAAATTTCAAAAATTTATTTTCTATATGGGGGAACCTAACTTGTAAAACTAATTCTGTCGTAAATATATTTAAAAAGTTGTTCGCAGAAGACACGGCGCAGTCGTGGATTATGCGAACAACTAATTACTAACTTTAGATTTGACAGAAGCATTAAATAAAATTGAAACAAAGGCAGATAAAACAGAAATTCAAAAAGTTAATGATGATGTGCAAACAATTAATAACACATTACAAACTAAAGCTGACAAAACAGAAGTTAAAAATGATGTGCAAACAATTAATAACACATTACGAACTAAAGCAGATAAAACAGAAATTCAAAAAGTCAATGATGAAGTTAGTAATTATATGTTCGCATTCGTCACGACTGCGCCGTGACTTCTGCGAACATATATTTAAATATATTTACGGCAGAGTTAGTTATACAAGTTAGGTCCCCCCCTATATAGAAAATAAAATTTTGAATTACTTACAAAACTAACGTTAATTTTATTTTGGAATTCCTGACTTTATAAAATGTATTCAGTTTTAAAAATAATTTATGACTAACTAACTAACTAAAA
>JALKBU010000879.1:0-21937 GCA_023091735.1 Trichomonas tenax | reverse complement strand
GGTTTAGATTGAATTTTGTGTTCAAACTACTTTTTTTCGAAGATATCTTATTCGTGGAATGTGACGTGTGAAACTGTTGCATGCAGTGTATGCAGGCTGACTGCAAAGTTACTGCCCATCATTTTATATTAGGTGAGCTACAGCAGAAAATGATGGTGTAGCAAGTTACAATGAACTTACGTTTAAAAATAATCGTCAGCATCCCCCTCCTTTAGACCTTGCCAGAACGATCATTTTCAATTCAATATCGATGTAAAATAACCGTCTGGGCCAGTTCTGGAAAGAAAAAAGTGTACCCAAAACTTTTATGTGAGATGCATATATTTGAATTGAAAACTATTGTCGATTGTTATATTGCAGAGATTGCATTCTTTATTTGAAATATCAAATGATTATCTATGAATCTTCATGTTTTAATATAGAAATACAATGTAATTTGCTTCATCTATTGGGGCATTTAAAAGTGTTCATTGTTGTTTGAAGCTCTGTTGATGATAAATTTATTTTCAAAATATCTTTTGCATTCATTATATATTATCAATCATTTAACTCAATTGTGTGATTTCATGATGAAAATTAAATTATTATGGTTGAAATAGCATCAGATCACAAGATATTTGTGATTTCCAGATAAATAATATGAGATGATGGCCAATATCTAAATGTTAAGATTTTTATGTTGGTTTATGTATATTACTAGTTGTATTTCGGAGAAAAAAACAAAATTTATATATCAGAAATTGCCATCATTGAAGATAGAAGGGAAACATATTAATAGTCGTACCTTGCATCTTGTCTCATTCTTGGGTCATCCTCTGGTTTCGGCTGTCCATCGAAGTCTTGTCTTGGTTCTTCTCTTCTCGGACGTTCTGATATTGGTTTATATTCTTCAACGCGAAGATTTCTTCCATTGATTTCTTTGCCGTTCAACGACTGAATTGCAGCCCTTCCTTCAGCTTCATTCGACATCAAAACGTAGCAAAAGCCTGGTTTCGTTCCATTCTTTTGGATTGGAATAATCACAGAGATTACTTTTCCGTATGTTGCGAAAATCGGTCTAATGTCTTCTTCATTCATGCTAAATCGAATATTTCCGCAGTAAATCTTGAAATTTTTCTTCGCGAGAACGAGATCATCACGTGGGTCAAAGGATACTTGTGTAGTACGCTTCCTTTCTTGGCCGTCTCTGTCTCTCTGCTCACTCATATTATGTCACTTTTCTAATTTTGACATAAAAACTGACACTTCAAATATCTTATTTCCACTTTTTCTCCACAATTCCATCAACATCACACCTATATCACATTTACAATAGACTATATATAACTAAGTCTATATTTTTATATTGTTATTTTTGTTCAAAACCATTTTTTGTGTTAAATATAATTTTATATTTCTGGAAAAAAGAAGAAAACACACGAGAATTTGACTAGGGATGAATATAAACGCAACTTTATTTATAAAATAACATAATTAAGCAGACTTGACGTTCTTCAAGAATGTTTGTGCAAGCTGTGAGAAATCTTCGTATCCCATAAGCTGTGTGAAGTATGGAACGAGATCTGTGAGGTGCGGTCTGCACTCCTTCAGCTGTGAGAAGAGCGACATTAGTGATATAATGTGGGACAAAAGACTTCCGTTGTTTGACATGAATTCTTTCATTCTTCCGATCTCAGGGATCAAAGATGGAACGAAGCATAAGCTTGCAATGTTACTAGCGAGAGTGATGGAGTAGTATATCGCTGTGTCGTCCTGGCTCTCTGCAGTTCGCTGGAAGAAAACTTCGAGAAGTCCAACTCTGTCGAGTTCTTGGAAGAGTTTGGCGCTTGGATTCGATCTCCTGATGAGGCTGGTGATGAATCCGAGGACCTGCATGTTGCAGGATCTGCATATTCTCAGAAGCAGTGTCGAGAAGTTTGGAGAATTCATGACGATTTCTTTTACTTCTGGAACTGTATAAAGGAACACTAAAATCTGGAATAAGTGCTCTGGTGTTGGCATTCCATCGAAAGCATACCATGTTGGGTCAGAAGCAACTGTTTTCATGTGTGCTGGACTCTTAGAAAGGAATTGGCAAACGACATCAAATCCAATTTGCGAAAACTTCGCAAGTTTGAGTAATTTGGAGCAGAGACGCCTGGAATTGGGTAACTCAGCATATAGCAATGCTTTCATGAGATCTGGAAGTATAACTTCATCATCCAACTGCTCGAGAACTGAAACAAAATTAATTTCATCGATTTGTGGCTTAAAATAAGTGATCATTCTATAAGCCATTGCAGCACTCTTCGAAGAAGTGGATTTCGTGAACTGAGCAACAACAGGACGAATATATTGCATTCTTTCGTTGCAATATGTTTGATTCTTTTGAATTACATCGTAGAACAAGCAGAGGAAGTAATATCCGCTGTCTATGTTCATGTAGATGTGTGAATTTCTCAAAAAAAGATCTAAAATCATTGTTGATCGCGAATCATTGATCCTCTTGATGTAATGGGAAGCAAGAAGTATCATTTCAGCTGGTTTAACCTGAACATAGTACAAAAGAAGCTGTTCTAAGTCTTGATTAACAGTTTCAGGTTTGAATTGGAAAATTAAAGCGAGAATATCAAGTGAAATGTTGATCTGGTTATCTGTCTGGCTTGGTAACCTCGGAATAAGTTGTCCATAATAACATGTATCAACAAAAGCGATATTTTGAATAATTAAATCGCGATAGCATTTCAATGTTGCTTCAATAAGTTCAGGAGATCCTTCAGCGAAGACTTTTGATGTCAAATTGAAAAGTTTCTCGTGATGTTGTGTTCTAATTTTCGGAATTTGTTTCTTGAAATTCTGAACAAAAGATGGATCGAACACATTTGTGAGGGCAGCCCAGTTAACTGCATTTCTGTCTACAACCATCGGTTCTGTGTATGCTGCATTGCTTTCTCTTCTTCTTCTAATTCTTTTTTCTTCTTCTTCAATATTGACGTGTGGTGTCAACTGGATCGCCAGCTGTTGGTTATATTCTTGCTGTGCCATTCCTAA
This sequence comes from Trichomonas tenax, assembly GCA_023091735.1. Lineage (NCBI taxonomy): Eukaryota > Parabasalia > Trichomonadida > Trichomonadidae > Trichomonas > Trichomonas tenax. The sequence continues at coordinate 18,907 of JALKBU010000879.1, read as the reverse complement.
AGTCTGTATGATGTGTGGAATCTTTTGAATATCAAAGTTTGCAAATTTAACTTGGCCGCTTGCAAAGAGATTGTAGATTTCTTCAGCTGTAGGACGCTGATTTGGAAGCCCCCAGCATCTAACAATGAGATTCTGGAGCTCTATTGGCGTTCTAGAGGAAAATTCAGGATAAACATTCCTGTTCTGTGCAAGATGAGATAATTCATCTTTTGTGTAGCGGTTATAAGCGATATGTCGCTCTGACATCTCGTACAAAAGCATACCGAATGAGAAAATGTCAACAGAAGTATCATATCCGGTATTTCCGAAAACTTCCGGTGCCATGTACATCGGCGTTCCAGCCGGTTGCGCGTGACCTGTGTTCATGAACTGAGCGATTCCGAAATCACAGATGCATGGCAAATATTGGTCATTCAGCAATATATTAGATGCCTTTATATCGCGGTGTATGAGGCCGATCGAGCTCGTGTATGCTAAGCCCAAAGAAACTCCAAGCGCGATAGTTGTTAAAATTTTACGCGAAATGTGATCTTTGTGGAAGAGTATTTTGTTGAGAGTGCTTTTTGGTTGGAATTCTGCAATTATAGAGTAAGGTTCTTCGATAGTAAAGCCCACAAGTTTTGTTGTGAATCTTGACCTACAAGAAGCGGTAGCGAAGACTTCTTGGACGTATTTCTGCTCCAAGACCTCTTTCAGGCGCTCTCGCTTCAATTGTTTTATCGCAACTTCTTTCCCTGACACAGAATCTGTGCCGTGATGAACAACGCCGTAGCCGCCGGATCCAATCTCGTAATCGAAGTTGAATTCGCTGATCTTCCGGACTAAGTAAGGGAAAATCTTTGCAAGGGTAAAAATATCCTTGGGAATGTTTTGACCCATTTTGAGATTTTATTATAAAAAGTGACATCGAAAACTTGAATTTAGATAGTACTACATGTAATACACTTCTTTTCTCTCAAAAATCTCTCACAGTTGAATCAAACTTCTAAGAATGTTTTACAATTTTGGATTCATTTTTAGATTTTTTAGCTATTCTTTCATACTTAACCAAAAATAAACATTACTAAAATTATTTATTTTTGATTATATTTATAAATTTGATGCCAATTTTGTGATTAATTGTAGATTCAATTCAAGGATAAAATATTTATGTTAAATGTTCACACAAGTTATAATGTGGAGTTAACCACATGAAAAAAGTCAGAAAAAATAAAGTTCTGCAAGTGAAATATCGAAATATAAAATTGATTATAAAATATTTTTTAGTTTTAAACCAAATCTCTTGTTGAATATATGTATTTGGATATGGTAATGGTAAATCAAATTAACTAGACGCTTTTTAAGAAGATAATTATTTCGCAATGCGGCGATCACGGATTGTCCAGGCTCCGACACGATGGAAAATTGCAATATCGATAAGATCGATTGCCATCTTGATCATTCCCTTGATGCTCATCTTAGATCCTTCAATTTCGTTCCATTCGACTGGAACTTCAGAGATCTTCATTCCAAGACGGCGGCCAATGACGAGGAGCTCTGGATCGAAGCACCAACGCTGGACGTGCTGGTTCATGAATAACATCTTGCAGGCCTCACGAGAGAAGAGCTTGAAGCCGCACTGTGTGTCCTTGATGCCGTAGACACCGCTGATGACAATGAGGCAGTGCATTCCGAAACCAAGGAATTTGCGGATTGGAGTGCGATTTGCTTTGTCATTTTCAGCTCTGGAGCCAACAACGATGGCATTCTTGTTGTCCTTCATGAGCTTCTTGATTTCTGCTTCGAGGTTTCCGAATTCGTCGATCTTTGTTGCACCGTCTGCATCGACCATCAAAACGAGCTCACCGCGTGCGTGGAGGCATCCAGCTTGGATTGCTGCACCCTTTCCCATGTTGACTGGCTGGTTGAGGAGGAAAATGTTCGGATAGTCCTTAGCGTAGTTGAGAACGACGTCCTTTGTTTTATCCTTCGATCCATCGTTGACGACGATGATCTCCCATGTGAAGGAAGGCTCCTTCTCCTGTCTGGACTTGAGGTATGCGACTGTCTCGTCTAACATCTTTGGAATTCTCTTCTCTTCGTTGTATGCGGGGACAACGAATGTAGCGTAGACTTCGGACTTGTCGAAGACTGTCTTGAACGGGACCTTTCCGTCGCCACTTGGTGCTGGCATCACGTAGTAGTTGAGTTTCTTTGGATCTGAGTCAGGGAGCTGCGTCCTGTCGAATAGGGTAGTGTCATCGGCGAGCTTTATCATCACGGCGATGACGAGGCCGGCGGCGAGGAATCCTATGAATAGAAGGACCTGCAGTGCTGCAAGGAAGTTCATTTTTTGTCACTTTCATAGTTTCTTATCTGAAATGTGCCACTTTACATATCGTTTTTACCCAACATAGTTGTTGAAGGGATTATCTTGGTGCAAAACTAAACTACAGAGCCTATGCTATCATTTGGTCATGTAATTATTCGCATTACATTTAAGAAGATTTAGATAAATCTTCGCAAAATGAAAAAAGTTAGTTAATTAAGAATATTAAACCGAAATTGTTTAGAAGCACTTGCGGTGGACGATGGATGGACCAGCCTCATCGTACTCCTCCTTTGTGATAACCATCTGTGGGAATGTAGCGAGGGAAGCAAGGATAGAACCACCGACCCAAACAGCGTACTTACGCTCCTCTGGGGCGACAATCTTGACCTTCATTGTTGGTGGAGCAAGAGCTGTGATTTCCTTGTCAAGACGCTCTGGAAGGCCCTTGTACATTGTTGTACCACCGGAAAGAACGATGTTAGCGTAGAGATCCTTACGAACATCGATATCGCACTTCATGATGGAATCGAAGAGTGTCTTGTCGATACCATCGTACTCCATGCCATCGAAGTATGGCTTGAAGAGCATTTCTGGGCAGCGGAAACGCTCGTTACCAACTGTGATAACATTGCCATCTGGAAGTGTGTAGTTGACGTTGATGGAGGAGTCTGTAGTAGCCTTCTCCATTTCAGCATCGAAGTCGAGGGCGACATAGCAAAGCTTCTCCTTGATGTCACGAACGATTTCCTTTTCAGCTGTTGTGTTGAAAGCGTTGCCGCGCTCTGTGAGGAGCTTAACCATCCAAGCTGTAAGGTCACGGCCGGCAAGGTTGAGTCTCATGATGGCGTGTGGGAGGGAGTAACCTTCATAAATTGGGACTGTGTGGGAAACACCATCACCAGCATCGAAGACGATACCTGTTGTACGGCCAGAGGAGTAGAGGGAAAGAACGGCCTGGATACCGACATAGAAGGATGGAACGTTGAATGTGTCGAACATGAGGGAGATCATTTTCTCACGGTTAGCCTTTGGGTTGAGTGGGGCTTCTGTGAGAAGGACTGGGTGCTCTGTTGGGTCAACACGAAGCTCGTTGTAGAATGTGTGGTGCCAGATCTTCTCCATATCATCCCAGTTGTTGACGATACCGTGCTCAATTGGGTACTTGAGGATGAGGACACCAGCCTTGGAGCAAGCCTCATCACCAACGAAAACATCCTTAGCGTTGCCACCGACAAGCTGTTGTTTGTACTTCGGGCGGCCGACAACGGATGGGAAAACAGAGCGTGGTGCCTCATCACCAGAGAAACCAGCCTTGCACATACCAGAGCCATTATCGATAACAAGAGTCTGAACGTCTTCTTCAGCCATTATCTAAAAGTGATATTATTTCTGCCAAAACGTTCACAAAATTAGGGGGCAATATGAACTGACTTGTCACTTTTATATATTTGCGAAATCTCAATTTTTGAGGGCGATTTTATATCACTTTTTCATCATCATTTATCTTTATCCTCTCACAAGAGTGGATTTTATTTTTTTATATTTTTTTATGCGCGAATTTACTCGAACCTCTGTTTTTATTTGATAACTAGACTCTACTCAACACAGCGATGCCATAAATCATAAAATCATTGCATATGAATTGATGAGATCCTCTCGGCAAAAATTATGATGCCTGTGAGTTTGTTTATTTCAAGCACGAGGCCATGGGATGATAAAATAATCGAAAGATTCAAATTAGTTTATGTTTTATCATCGATGACCAACTAAGCGTTGTCTATGAACTATGTTTTCGTGAGTGCGTGGGTCCTATTTGGGCTGCAGGAGTGCTTTGTGGGGTTGTGAAGTGTGGACATTTGTTGTTGGATAATCATTTGATTCCAGTATCTGATTTAACCATATTCTAGCATTTCTTGTCATCGAATCGCTAGATGCTGCCTCATTGGAGACGACACCATGCAGTAATATAAGTTAGTCGAGTTATTAAAATATCATTGACTATTAAATATGTCTCCAAATTTCTCATTATGATACATAACCATAACAGAATACACCACAAATGTTACATCACAAGTCATTGCCCAGTTTTAAAAACTTTTAAATAATACTCATTCCTCATTATGAGCAACAAATAAACGACATTTTTAAAACATGCAAAACGACAAAGCAGCGATGAACTTCAGCCGCCCAGAGAACGTCAACAACTCGAACAGAGACCAATCTATCATACAGAAGCAGAATGAGCAATTCTTGCTACTCAAAGAGAAGTTTATAGCACTGAGGGAGAAATTACACAACGATAAAAGGGCCGCGCAGGTTGAGATAATCAACCTCCAGAAGAAGATTTCGGCAGTACAGCGAAGATCTGAACAGTTACAGCAACAAATCGACGATTTGTCCAACTCGTATGAGAATTCTGCGCGTGAAGAGATCGCAAGTATGGTAGTAGAGGATATATGGGATGTTTTGAACCAGTTTAGAGACACAATTCGCGAAAGAAACTTTATTAATGATGTCAACAATATCTCTACTCTTGATAAAATCCCTCCAACACCATCAGCTGGCATTTCAGAGTCACCAGAAACACCAGTTATGATGGAAAGTGAGGTTGTTGTCGCTGAGAAAACTCCGAAGAAATCAAGACGATCTTCTGTCGTGGATTCACCATCGGATTCCATCGCTGCACGTAGAACACGAAGAGGTCGCGAGGTTTATTATAAGGAACCAACTCTTAAGGAAGCATTATCGCCAAATTCTCCTTACGTATTCACTCTTGGTGAAGCAAGATCGACGCCTTCACTTCCGAGTGGCTACAAGAGGGACACACCGATGAAGAGGAAGTACAAATACTAATTTCAATATATTTGATATCAATTTTACCTAAATAATTTTATTCATTTATTACACGACATACTGATTCTCGAGCTCTTGAGTATCCGTTCGATTCTTACAGATTTGTATAAAGATTACAAATTTAATCAATCCTTTGGTAAGCAAATGGGTCAGCTATCTGATCTTCTTCCGGATTCCATTGGATTCCAGGAAGCTGATTCCATGTAAACAAGTGACATTTAATGTTAAGATATCTGTAAACTTGTTCAAGAGCGTCTTCAACGGATGATTTCGCCCACATAAAGTGCACTAAGTCTATTGGAATCGCACAGTGTCCCCATCTTGCACCGAGAAGACCTCCAACAAGAATTCCGCACAAATTTGTTTCTATTCCTCTTCTGAGCACTGTTGAGAGTCCTTCTTCGAAAGAAAGACCTTTTCTGAGAGCCCACACTGCAGCAGCAGCCGGAGCTAGTTCTTTCTTAACATTCTTCAACTGCGAAATCTTTGTGATTGCTATGTTCCTGTCGAAATTGATTGAGTTCACAACTTGCATAATATCGATTTTGTCGATGATGTTTGCTCTCTGTTGAAGTAATTTTGATGTGAGAGTGGAAACGAGAGATGCAGTTAACTTGACTTCTTTAGGTATAGATTCATTATCGAGTATTTTGTTGAGATATTTGTTATCTTCCCAGAAAGTCAATGACGCTGACAACATTGCGAACAAGTAAATCTCGGCTGTGTCTGTTATTTCATTACAATCTTGTGATAATAAAAGCTTTGATATGTAAGAAAGTGAGCTTTGGAATTCATCTGATAGCGAGAATTTCGGTGATTGATCTTCAGGGAAAGGCTTTGACCATGTGACATCAAGGGGAATTTCCAAAGAGAACTGAATTTGTTCTCTCGTTCTTCCATTGATTGGCTTTCCGAAGATGTCACCAAATGCAGCACCATACAAGAGACCAGATATCTGGTTTGCGATGATTTCGCCATCGAATTCCGGATGATTTATCGGGTTTAATTCTGCGTTAGATGTTTCATGATTTCTGCTTGCAAATGGTCCGAATAAGAGTCTGAATGCAAGTATCCAGTCTCCAGAAGAGTTAGAGACCTTGAACTGGCGTCCAAACGTTCCATCTGGAGTGATAGCATTGAAGTTGCGAATCTTTGGAAGTTTTCCAACTTTCTTGCAATCTTTGAGATAAAGAGATATGAGTGATGTATTTGGACACACATTAGAGAACACAACTTCTGCAATGTTTGATTCTATTGCTGCTAAGTCTTCCAAATATGTAAATGGACCTAAATCGATTTTGTCAATTGGAAGGTTATTGATGCGAAGTATTTGAAGCATTGTAAATGATGATATCATGGAAAGGTCTTTAATTTTAGTATTTGATATGTCCAAATATTTAATAACAGGATAATAGCCTAAATCATCGATCTGTGTATTATAAATGGATATGTATTCTGCGCCAAGCATATCACAATCGAATTTTTTCAAAGATTTGCAGTTTGATAAATCAATTGTTCTGATATTATAAGTGCTTTCGAGTGAAATCTTAGTGAGTTTCGGACAATTTGACAAATCAAGGCATTTTAACCCTCTAAAATTCAATAATGATACTGATTCGAGGTTCTCGCAATTTGATAATCGTAATATTCTTAGTTTATCATGATTTTTCCAGTCTAACTTTGTTAAGCTTGTTCCACAGAGATCTAGAATCTCTGTATTTTCTGATAGTGTGTATATTTTAATATTTTTATCAAAAACAAAGCTCAAAGAGATTTCTGGTGACGAATTGTACTTGTTAAAGCATGTTTCGCAAATGTTGAACAGACTTTCATTTGCGCATTCTTTGCAGTAACCGGCCATTAATTGATTTGGAAAACTAAAATAATAATGACAAATCAAGCATCACAAACATTCATTATTATACAAAAACAAATCGATCAAAAGTTAAATATCGACTAGAACTTATACTTTGAGTTCGAAATATCGAAAAAATTCTCGAATTTCAAAATTGTAGCTATTATTAGTAATATATCAAAGAGCTACATATATGATGTTTATTTGATATAAATTCATTCAATTTAATAATGATGATTGATTCTGATTCAATCATTGAATATAATAGTTCCATATGCTTTTCACTGATATGAAGATACTAGCAATTCAAAATGAATGATGCGTGCATTGAGATAAGTGCTGTTAAGCTTATATTGATATCGAAAATGCAAATTTCGAAAAAAGTAGGACTTGTGCTCTGTGAACTATATAATTTATCATCAGTCTTTTTCAAGGAGCTGCTATTAGGATATGTAGCGAAAATTTGGAAAAAATGGCAATTATAAAAATTAATTTTACCATTTTGAAACAAATCCGTGTGAAAACTGAGTGTCAACACCTCTAAAAAGATTAATGACATTACATATTATTAAAGATGTGACAAATATAGTCTAAAGAATTCAACATTTTGCAGGGTGATTGAACTCATTTTTGACACCTCACTTAACAAGAGTAGCATCAAGTTTCATTTATGGCAGTATTATTGGAATAAAATTCTTGCCAATTAAGTCAGGCAATGGAATTGCAAATGATTATTGATAATATGACTCTTTTTGACATGATTCTTGATTTCAATTTTTATTATGACCAAATTCTTAGTGCGCTCATCAGTAAAAGCATATGTACTAACGTATTCATAACTATAAGAGCAAATAAATATTTCTCCAAATCAATAAGCATATAGTATTGCAGTAAACAAATGTTATAACATTCATTATATAGTATTAGATAGCAAGGGCCTTCCACACAAAATGAATAGAATATAAAATATTTTGATAATATTTTTGATAGGAATAGTAGACCAATATAATGACCCAGCGCTGTGGCGTGTAGTGGTCATATGGAGTCTTCATTATTAGATACTCTAAGTTTAATGAATTTGTTTGTTTGTTTGTGAAGCATCGAGCAGCATACAAATGATGTTTATATGTGCCAGAAATCCACAATTTGTACCCCCGGGCGGTCCTAACCGTTTTGACCATTGTACAAAAGATAAGCACAATGTAGGACCTGCAGGGAAAAATATGACGATGACTATCGTTTAAAAAGTGCCAATAGATTTTAAGCAATGACACGTAAACTAAATATGTCGTGTAAAGAGTCAAAAAATTCATTTTGCGGGAATTTGAAAATGTGACAATTTTTTTGGCGGGAATTAAAAATGGAAGATTTGCGGCAGTATATGCAGGAGGAAGAACTTGTTCCTGTAATTTTCACAACGAAGCTGGAAGGGTGCGGATTTTTGGTATCCAAAGAGGACGCTACCGCTGATATTCCTGAAGGTTACAAAGCTGGTTTACCTTTTTGGATTGCTCAGGAGCTTGCAAAGGTTAATTTCGTTACCTTAGAAGAACCGAGGTGGCTCAGTGACCTTGGTCCTGGTGCAACGATCAATGCAGAGCGTCATTACAATTTCGCAAAAGATATAGAATCCAGTAGAAAGGACATTTCTGGATTGCAACGATTGTATTACTTAATTCAATCACGTGCGCAGCTACTCATTAACGATGCGCTCAAGAATCGCAAATATATACCTGGCCAAAACGATTCTGTATATATGGTGGAGGAATCCGAGATGATACACAAAACTCATAGAAATCACAATCTTTTCCTTCAATGGAAGAAGAAAACTACAAATTAATTGTTAATGAATAAAGTATATTAGTCTTGCTGTTTGTTAACTCATTCAGTCTTATTTGTTCAACATCTTGAATTAATCTTTATACTTGTGAAAAAATATAACATTCTATTAGTGTATGATCAATCTTAATACATTTAAGAATGCTCACAATAGGACTCAATATATATATTTTTATGCCAATTTAATATATAATGCTTGTAAGTCTAAAGTTTGAACGAAATTTTGATCCAAACACACGAAATTTAACAAATAAGTAACGGTCATATTAATATATTTACTCAAGATATTTAAATTGGACTAAAGCCATGTTTTGACAAATCATTGTGATCATTATTTTGATTCATTGAGAATTTGAATGGAACACTCTCTTCAAGAGTTGCCTGACGCGGCGACTTCGACACTGTCATGAAGCCAACGAAGCCAGCAACACCTAATATACCTAAAATTACAGCAGAGATTAATACCTTAACAATGGGGTTCATTCCTGCATCCTTCACTTCTACAATTGGCTGCCTCTCGTTATTGTTTTTAGCAGGTATTACCTCGTGCTTTTGTATATTTGGCTTTCCATCACCTTTAATAACAACATTTTCTCCTCTTATTGGACCATCTTTCTTAACTTCTTCTTTCTTAATATATTCTTCTTTCTTCAAGACTATTTCTTTCTTTTCCTCTACCTTTCCCATTTCTACTATTTCTTTCTTCTTTTCTGTTTCTTCAGTCTTTTCTAAGTCTTCCTTCTTCAGCCTTTCAGGTCTTTTTGAGTTTTCTGTCAATTTCTTGAGAACATCATCCCTGACTTGATTCAGTTTCTTTCCTTCTTCTGGTATTGGTTTTTTCTCAAATGGTTCCTTATCTTCCACTTTTGGAATTTCTTTTTCAGGTTTTTCTTCAGATTCCGATGGCAAATTTTTTCCTTCTGGTTCCTTCTTCTCTGATGGTGGTATTTCTTTGTTTGCTTCGTTTTCTTTCGATTTATTTTCGATTTCGGCTGGTTTTGATGTTTCATCGACCGATTTTATTCTTGCAGCTTCTACTGTTGTATTTTCTGTTTGCTCTATTTCCTTTGATTCAGTTTCTGCTGATGCATCAGATACAATTTTAGGACGTTCTTTAGTCTCCTCTTTAACTGGTTCTGAATCAGGTACAAATTTATCTTCAGTCTGTTTTTCGCCTTCTTCTTTAGTTTGGGATGAAGAAATTAAGTTTCCCATATTTTGGACTAATTTTCCATGATCCACGATATCAGGCATCTGATCGTTTTCATCGTTTGAGTCAATAACTGGAAAATCGTCAGCTCCGTTAGCAATATCTTTATTTTTTTCTTCAGAAGTTGCAACTTCAGTAACATCTTTCACTACAGTAGTTTCCGGAACTTTCTCGACAACATCTTCGGATTTGACTAATGCTAAAGCTAAAAATAACAACATTTCACTAAAAGGATGAAATGTCACCTTTTGTAAATGCTTGACACACAAACACATTTTTTGACACGTAAAAGCAATTTTTCAAAATTTCCTTGTTCTATTTAGAAAAGTGAAACTAATGCAAAATAATCATTGTTCATAAAGAAACCTTAAATTTTCATTGTAATCTCAGATAAAATTAAAAAATTGGGATTAATTTAATTAACAGAACAGAAAGATTTTATGAAAGAAACAAAATTACAATAGATTCATAAAAAGACAGATAAAAAATTAAATTGAAGAACAAAAATCAAGTGAATGATAATATAGTGGATCGATGATCAAGAACCATACGCAAAAGTAGTCACAAAGTTAAGTCAACTTGAAGAAAAAGTCTATTGTATCAGGTACAAATTGCAATGAATTTGCCTTTTTCGAAGATGTAGTTGAAATTACCTTTGGCTTGAACTGCAAACCTTGTTTTTGGTATGTTTCTTCTAATAGGAGAATATTATCATTATCATCTTGATTATATTTCGAATTCATAAACATAGAAAGCGAGGACGAAACATCAGTTTGGGTTAATATCGGGACTTTCGAGAACTTCTTGATCATTTCTTGCGGTTCAAATGCTTCGCAAGAAACTGAGCCATCTTTGAAGCCAAACTTGATAGCACAGAGTCTCTTTCCTTTGAAGAATATTCTTTCATGCGCATAATAATGGTCAAGATCTAAATCACCCTTCATAAATGAATAAGTAGACCCTAACTCTTGAAGAACTTGCGCAACAATGACAGAAACACTTGTATTCTTGAGCTCGAAATATACTTTGGCAAGACAGCCGCCATCTTTGATATTCTTCGATAATCGCTTAAGGTCTCGTTCGATGAATGGAATGTTAAACTGATACTCCATGATCTCGAAAGCTGCTAATGAGGTGAGGAAATGCAGGTCATTTGTGTATTCTTCAAGTCTCAAAATAATTGAGAAGAATAGGTGAATGAAGATAACCGTGTTTGGAGGGACTATAAGGTGATATGGAACGTTTGGCTTATTTTGCTCAATGAATACAATCAATTTCAATATCTCGCAAATACATGTTGTGAGAGAATATTCTGGTGACTTCAGGATATTGCGGTCAATAAGAATGAGAAGAAAAGCTAACTTTGCCATCGTTTCACGATTAATTGTTGGGAATGGAATTGTAAAAATCGTGTTTGGCCTCATAAACACAAATGGACGATATTCTGAATAGTGATCATCATTGATTATTCTAATCATATGATCACACTTCTCTTTCTTTTTAACTAAAGAATCAATACTTGAAGATAACTGAGATCCAGGTCCAATTTTCGTCCTTCTAATGAGCGAGTTTCTATATTTAAGATAATAGATGGTTAATTCATCTAATTGTCGTGACTGTTCTAGTTGTGAATCCATGTAATTCATTTCTGTATCTAGCTCGGGTACAAGGTATTCCGATCCACTCATGAACGCCTTGTATTCCGTATTTGAAAAAAATCCATAGAAGTCGAGAAGTTCTTAAGTTTTTGAGGATTTGGAATGACACGATATGACTTTCCCGCCAACCCCCATTCGCGGAACTTGTCTGAGAACGGCGCAATCCTCGATGAGTCCATTCCACGACGCTTCTTTGGCTTTTCAACGCCCAAATAATAATATTGAAAATCTTCCAAGTCTCTTTCAGAGTTGATCAGTTCTCGTTCTAGAGTGAAGAAAGCGGATGGTTTAGGCTCTGTCACCGGTGGCAATTCCTTACCACTAAGTTTAGAAGCAAGTGAATAACATGACTTAGTCTCAGACACGGCCAGAAACATAGATTCAAAGAAATTATCAACATCACCGACATCCTCATTTGCCGAATCAAGGTTTTGACCGCCTTTGTTGACCTTTTCGAGGAACAATTTGGCAAACTCATCTTCACTAAAGATTTGGAAATGCTTCGAGCTTGCATCGAGCTGTGTGTTATCATATCTATCCTGGTTTATTGATTTCAACGCGGAAAAAGACAAACTTCCAGAGATATGTCCAACACTACTCTTCGATGTCTTAGAATGATGAATATCCTCGCTTACATCATCACTTGACACTTTATCGCTCGATATCACGTGGTCCTTCAGTGAGTTAATCGATCTACTTCGATTAGACCGCATATAAATTTAAATTTAAATAACCGCTGACTCTCAATTTTTGTTTAGAATATTTATACTCAGAGATAAATATATAACATTTCTTATATGTAATTGTGAAGAATATTTAATTTTTTCTATGCGATCCCTCAATAAATTTCAATATAAACAAACGACCACTTAAAATAACAAAATCCCCATGTTTACACCCATTATTTGCTCTCTCTGAGGCCTGCTTACGAGTATTTCGCTGCAGGAGTTCGAAAAAGAGTTGAATTTAGGATTTGATCAAAAAAATATTACAGATAAGCTTTTTTTGTTAATAGAGGGCATCAAGAATAGTATTATTATTGTAAAATATGCAATGAAACTCTTATAATGTGGAAATTAGAAATGATGTCAGCAGCTATGTGAACATTTTGCTTATTGAATTTTATGACATGGATAATTAAAAAGTTAACTTACTTTGTAATTTCTAATTGATATCGCAATATCATAACCTAAAATTGCGTCTTAAACACTCTGTACATTATCTCAATCATTAATATGATACAGAGAATAAAACCATAATAGAGATTAGTTCCAATAATTGAGTATAATTCTAAATGAAAAACAATCATTCTTAATCTTAACGTAACACACAATTTCATATTTACCAAATTAATGAAATTCCATTGCAGAATACTGCTATAATGTTGCTGAGGTTTTATTTCTAATTTATATTTTTTCTTCAAATCCGTAAGATTTAGCTTTAATATTTAAAATATAAGAGCTGCGAAATGAACAGAATCGATATTTAGAAGAAAATACGTAGTACAAAATTCCTTTACCTCCATACGTTTACAATTAATTGTAAAGCACACAAATAAATTGAAAGGTATGGTCGGACCATTTTTGGTCATAACACGGTGGCTTGTTTCGTGGTAAGTCTCCGCCAGTTTGACCGCACAAACGAGGTTCTCAAACGGTAAGCATCGTGTGATCCGTTTCGCACAGCTCCTCAAGAATTTTTTTGCTTACTTTAGAGTTGTAATTTGTATATTAATCTGATTATTTTATTATCTTCCTTTTTGTTAAATTAGGCCATCTGCACATCGTGAAGTTCTACTCCTTTAATACTGCATCTCTTTTAATACAACAATTGAATTACAATGAAATTCAATTTTGTTTTCAACTTTGTCTGTTGCTGTAGTTTAATGAAAAATATTCAAAAGCCATTGAAAACATAATTCTATTTCTTATTTTGAAAATGTTGAATGAAAATGAGAAATTGTATTCTTGATATCCAACAATTAGGTTAATAATATAGATTACTCCCATCTGTGCTTGAAAAGATTCATTTTGATCTATTTAATTCAAAACATAACTATTGATGATTCCAATTTGATTTTGTGTTCTCTAGAAGAACATTGGTTTCACATTCCAAGAAAGAGAGCTACGTGAAATCTATTTCTTCTCTAACCCTAATAGGCACTCTAGATTTTTTTTGTGTTCTCAGAGAATGAGTGATATAGTTTTCATTAATGCACATTGGGAGTTTACTTATGGACTTCAAAACGTCCAAACATGCGTATATCGCGTAAAAATATATATCTGACTATATGCCTAATAATTAAAGCGATCTTTGGAGATTGTACCTGCTTTGCTAAATCATTATTGGCATTGATTTTGACTCAAGAAGTTTGAATAGGTAAAAAAGAATGAGTTTCGAATTATAAATTTTATAATTTTTAATAATTTATAGTACTCGTAATTAATATATCCTTTATGGTTCCAATGTGGTGATTGTCTCGCCCTTAAGGATTCTAGCCCAACCGATAAGCCTCCAAGTCCTTTCTACCTTTCTTGAGAGAGCGATTCTCTCGCCGATCTTAGTGCAGACTGGCTCTCTGAGGCTGAGGATAGCGTACTGATCCTTGATACCGATAACCTGGGCACCTGTTGATGTTGAACCAACGTTAACCATGAGAACTTCCTTGAGCTTGAGAGCGGCGATCTTTGTGTCAGCTGGGTTCTTAGAGTTGACGACACCGAGAAGCATGTGGAGAAGTCTGAATGAAATAGAAAGCTGGATATAAACATCTGGAAGTGTGCCTGGCTGTCCGATAACTTGACCTGCGAGTCTATCAGCTCTGCACAATGATGGATCGAGTGTTGTTCCAACACCGATAAGGCCACCAGGGACGGCGAACTTAAGCTGGTTGTTTTCAGCCTGGAGAGAGATAATCTTGGCACGGCGGATGTGGCAGACTGGTGTGCCATCCTCCTTTCTCTCTAACTGGCCTGGTCTGATTTCGATATCTTCACCGAGGCGGAGGCAACCGACAAGGATGGAGCCACCAGCGACACCACCCTGGAGCTTGCGGACATCAGAGCCTGGATGGTTGACATCGAAAGATCTGATAACAACCATACGAGCTGGAGCGGAGTAGTCACGCATTGGAACTGGAATTGTCTCGACGATACGCTCAATAGCGGCATCGATACCAAATCCAAGCTGTGCGGATACTGGAATAACTGGAGAACCACGAGCAGCTGTTGTTGCTGTATATTTAAGGATAGCCTGATACTGGTCTGCGGCCTCATCCTGACGGACAAGGTCAATCTTGTTCTGAAGGATGATGATGTTTTTGAGATTCATAATTTCGACGGCAGCAAGGTGCTCGCATGTCTGTGGCTGCGGGCACGGTTCGTTAGCAGCAATAAGAAGCAAAGCAGCGTCCATGACTGCTGTGCCGTTAAGCATTGTGGCCATGAGAACATCGTGACCTGGGCAGTCGACAAAAGAGACGTGGCGAATGAGCTCGAGTGTGGAGTTGCAGTGCGGGCACTTTGGATCGATTAAGATTTCTGAGTTTTTAGATTGATAGCATTGTGGCGGTGGGCATGTTGGGCATTTGTAAATTTTAGCATTTGCGTAACCGAGACGAATAGTAATATTACGTTCGAGTTCTATTTTCCATTTAATTGTTGTAACACCGGAAATCGCGCGGACAACAGTAGATTTACCGTGTGCCACGTGTCCGATTGTACCGATGTTGATTGTGGATTGATTGACGATGATTTCTGGTGATGACGAATCTAACTTAGAGATATCAATGTTCTCAGCCATGTTTTAAAAAATAAAAAAATTAGGAAAGAAAATGGGCGGTTTTGACAAAAGGCCTTGGTTGAACAATTGTTTAGTTTACGAAGCCACTTTTTAAAAATTACAAAATTTAGAAATTAGCATTTTTATAGTATATTGCGCGATAAATTTTTAATTTGGAGCAAATTATCTTGAAATATGCTCAATCTCATGAACTAATGCACCAAGATTTCACTTGCAATGGTTTTAATATATGATTACTGATAAACTGGCCGCGGGACTCCCATCGGTGGAGCGAATGTGGGCTGAACAGATTTAGGCTCTTCAGGAATGGGCTTAGCAAATATGCCAAGATCAGCATAGATGATAGCAATCTCTTGATCACTTCCCTCTGGGAGATGCTCAAGGATGTCGTTGCAAACTATTTGAGCTAAGTTCTTGGCTCGCTGAAGGCTCTTTGGGAGATTCGAGAACTCAATAACATGTTCAGAAGAAAATGATGTCCTGAGGTGATTGAAAATTGTTTTGATTGGTGTCGGAATATAAATGCATAGATCTGGATGTGCAGCGAAGGATTTGATGTAGAAAGTTAATGCCTTCTTTTTATCTTCTTCAAGAACCATTTTGATTATATATTCGTCACCGAAGTATGAAACAGTTGTTATAAGATTGAGATATTCTTCCATTGCAACTGCGGAATTTGATTTCATAAATGTGTTGAGAATTTTACTGCAGAATTTGGACATTGCAGCCATCTCACTTGGCTCATTAAACTAGGAGAATACTTTCGATATCGATTGCCCGATTATGCTGAATTCTTCGCCAACCTTATTGAATGACTTTGGATACATTGCGCCTTTCTTCCTGCGAACATTTTCATTGAGAATGAGGAAGGAATGATTGATAATTGCTATGATTGCTGATTCATAGGCTCTGAAGTATTCCGGATATTCTTCGTGCAAAGCTGTGAATGATGTTGCGAACTTAAGCAATGATTCATTATCTTCACCAGGAGATATTTTGTTAAGACCTTTCTCAATGATTGGAGCAATTCTCGAAGGAAGTGTTTCACTAAGATTCATTTCGCATAAAACTGCTGTTGCCAATTCAACAAAATGCGAACATGTTCTGGAGCCGGAAATCCAACAAAGATTGGCTCAACAGCAACGCGACATAATTTGACAATGAATTCGTCCAACACAGGAGAGCCTTTCAATATTCTGCCGATAATTTCATTGATGGTATTGATAAGCATTGGTGATTTTGTGATATCATAATCCAAAAAGAAATACAAATTCATTGCTGTAACAATATTATCGACATTCGATGAATTCAAAATATATTGCATCATTTCTCCCGGTGCAGAGAATCTTTGTTGAATTGTATTCTCAGACGCTTTGCACAATAGATTCAGAGATTCGAGTTTTCCGAGCGAATATTAACCAATCGTAAATAGAATTTTTGCGTAATTAAATATTTTGCTGAAAGACGAATTCTCCTTATTGAACTTATTTGTTAATTTAGGTGAAGCCAAATCTTGGATATGAAGATCAAGAAGCGAAGTAATGAATTGAGATGAAGGCATTAAGTATGGATACTGAGTATAGAATGTTCCCAATGAGTTCATGGATGATTTATATGAATAGAATTCCATTGGATCGCATTTGTTGAGAGCATCAAAGATTTTGGAAAATTCCTTGATTGAACAAACACATTCATTATTATTAAATTCTTTTCTAACAGAGGTTATGTGATTATTTTGAGCTTCATATGATTCTTCAAGCTTCCTTCCAACGAGTTGTGATATATTATAGTTCTTCACTGCATCGTAATATTTTGATGCGGCATCATTAACATTCTCAAGCTCAGAGAATTTATAGGAGCATGCGAATGAACTTCTCTTCCTCTAAGACTTTTCTTGTTTGCGGATGATTCTTGAACTTAATATTAAACTCAAAACCATCAAATTCTCTTGAAGTTTTTGATTCTCCCACATAAAGGAATTCATTCTCTAACAACTTCTTTACTGAAGGAAAATCGAGTATCTTCTCCGGATATAACTCCTTTATCATCGGGTGGATTGGTTAATAATTGAATTGAAGATCCTCTCGAAAATCCCATCATAAGCATTTCGAATATATGGCAACATAGGGCTATTGAGGACATTTGAAGTGACTTGCTTCATGAAATCTTTGTTTCCATATTCAACAGCATTCTTAAACACAGTATAAAAATAGTTTGTAGGGATTATTTCTGCATTCTCCAATGTTTGATATTTGAGTGAAAATATCGTTAAGCTATTGTTCTTTTGGTTACAAAAAAGTGTAATTAATGGGAAAACTTTGTGAATTGGGAAATTAATTATGATTGAGCTAATTTTATCACAGAGATTCTTGTTGTTACACCAATAGTCCTTTGAATTGCTAATAACATCTGTGAATGGTTTCAAAATTGGTTCAATAAGTGGAGAATTTGTGTCCAAAGTTTCAATATATTTCAATGCATCTTTAAAACAATTTAACACTGTGTCAATGACCTTAAATCGTGTTAGATTTAAACTAATGACAGTGTATTTGGTTGCATCGCGCTCCTTTAGACCCGTGTAAGCGTGTTTTTTGTCCAACGCATATAAAAGCTTCTCAGGAAATGTTTCGCCGAACTTAAGATCGCTGTTTGGAATCCTTGCATTCACCAGCTTTTCAATAGCATCTGTGGAACAGCAGTTAATCGCAGTGTCCAGAAAGTGTGCGTACAAATGAGGAGATTTGATCATTTCATTTGCAGCCAATGTGAATTTATCATTATCATCACACATTGTTTGTACTTCATAAAATAAGTTCTTGATTTCAATGTTAGAATTAAACCCAGGCTTTCTGCAGTACCCAATGCATGACAGAAATACATCTTTTGGGACATGCAGAATTCTTAAAACAACGTATAATTGTTTCTAAATGAAAAGGGTTCGAAGCACATTCCACAAATCGCTTTCAATCCTTCTGTTTGATGAGGGACTCCACGAAATCTGATTCCAATGGGTTCATTTTACATTCATGAAAAATGAAGTGATCTAAAATTACCACCACTATGAAAATAAAAAAGATGGAATTCCATAATTTTACTCATTGTTATGGCGTTGGACACTGAGATAAAAATTGTATTAAAATTTTATCACCAGAATGTTCTCAACGAGAATTATCGGTTTATTTTGGTGGTATATGAGTCTATGACAAAAGTGAACATCAAAAAGTGTCAGAGAACCTTAAAGTCACTTTTCATGAATAAACTGTCACTTTTTTGCGCGGACAAATTGTCACCTTTATAAAAAATGTTATAAATATCTTTTTAGTCTAAACAATACTGATATTTATAGATTGAAACTCCACGCTGAGTATGAAGACCATAAA
>JALKBU010000878.1:0-21965 GCA_023091735.1 Trichomonas tenax | reverse complement strand
CCACTTACACCACTGGATAGACAACTATCAATATGTACATGAAAGTACTTTCAAATCGAAAAAATATTGATCAGATAAAATGTTATGAAGGTCGCGGGACTACACCGCAGAAGGAAAAATTTTCCCAATAATATGATAAAGATTTCAACAAGCATTCAAGATATAAGGATTGTTTGATGTTCTATTATCATATTTTTCTTAAGGCATCTTATTCAGATAGACATTACCGAATATACATGTTTATTTTAATGCAATTACAAATTGATTTTAAAACATTGAGATACATCAGAATGGGTGACGCAAAATTACTTGGATAAAGATATATATATATTGTATTTTCAAAATACAATCTTCATGTTATTAATTTGAAATCAATCACAATTCTATAATAAAAATGTATAATGTATAAGAAGGGATTATATAAAATTTAATCAACAAATAACACGATTGCTAGTATAATAAGCAGTAATAAAAGTGTTGAAAAAAATATAATAAATTCATTCGCGCTCAAGAATCTCCAACAACCTGTCCATATCGTTCCAGTTGTATATGCGACCGTATGATTCATCTCCTCTGTTGTATTTGACATCGAAGATTATGAGCTTCCACAAAGGCTTGCAACAGCCTTTAGTCTTGAAAGGAGAGTCGTCAATGAGGAAATCTCCGCGAACCATTGTTTTATCTTTCGCAAATATTACTTTTTCCATCCATTTTTCGCCAAACCATTTGCCAATCCACTGAACTCTGTCTCTCAGCGCATTGGAATCGTCCGTAACGAGAGCTGTGCAAAAGAAAATATTATATCCTTTTTTATCCAAAAGGTTAACAGCATCAACAGCACCAGGAAGCGGTACCATTCCTTCCGTGAAACCCGGTGCTTGAAGTATTTCGAGACCTTTTGGTTTATCCATTTTCATAAGATCGAAATGAACGGGTTCTTCAGGCAATTTGTCCTCGAACTCCGGAAATTTCTTTACGAACATCTTGATAAAATACTCCTGAAAGTTGTTGAGTGTGGAGTCTATATCAATGAGGATTATTTTTTGCATTTATGATTCAGTTCACTTTTCTGATTTTTCCTTTACATTTTATCGATTTTACTTGATAAATAGATTTTCGTTTGTCTGCAAGCCCTAAATTTTCGATTTCTGCACATTATTCGACTTTCAGAAAATATAAATCTACATACAGTTGACTTTCTTTTCATCTAAGGATGTCGGTTTTGGGGGTGCCGGGGTGCCTTTTTCGTTTCGTTGGGGAAGGGGTGCATTTAGTTAGGGGCTGACTCAATGATAAAGGGTTTGATTAAATTTAATGAGCGCGCTCGTACTACGCCTTCTTTAGTACACTGTACAATAGGGCACATGGGAAAAACATTCAGCAAGAATCTGTTCTGGATTTGACCCCAAAACTTCTAAGATTATCTCCCGAATTTTCAAATCTTAGGCTTTTTGTGCATCTGTTGTTTGCTTGCTAGACCATCTTATACAACACCTACTAAAATTCGCATCAAAATATGACGAAACTCAGTTTTTTTTGCCGAACTTTTTACAAACTATATTCTTTCATCTGAATTAGATGGTTTTATGCTTTCCATCTGTATTTAAAATGCACGCAAAAAGTACAAATACATGTTATTTATCTCATATTTTTCTCTATATTTAATTAACGTTAGTTTTATTGGATGAATTGTGCTTATTTATTCCTAAATTGATACTGTCTTTATAACTGCAATTATGCCAAACAATTAATTTATTGAATAAAGGCTAATCAAAATTGGACTGGTTCCTTTGAAATTACGCTAAGATGTTTTCATTATACACACCACCTTACAGCTTGATTGTTTGTCTTACTTTTATTGACTAAAATACCATATTTATATATAGAATTTTTTATGATATGCGATAATTAATATAAAAAATGCAATATTTCTGTATTGTATTATCTATACATTACTCCAGTATAGATAATGGAGCATATTTTCACAAAATAATGTTAGCTGTTTTTAAATAAGTTCTGCAGCACATCAAGTAAATAGAGGAGTCAAGTTCAACCCTTTTCATATTAGAACTAAAATGTTTTTTCGCCGAAATCACAGTGCTGCTTCATCATCTGAGGTAGATCCATGATGTACCTACCTCATATGATGGAGCAGCTATGTGATTTCGGCGAAAAAAACGACTTAAAAGGGCAGTTAATATGTGATTCTGGACTTTTTCGAAATATCCATGAATAGTGGTGCAACACCCACTACCTAGCAACATACCATCGGCTTAGCATCAGTATTCATAGATATTTTGAAAAAGTCCAAAATCATCAAAATCTCAACTCTTTTTCAATTAAATATCTTAAATTCTCCTATTTCTCAAGCATTTGGGATCGCTTCAATATGGATCAGCCCCACATGCATGAGAAATGGGAGGATTTTGGCATCAACACATTCATCGTTTTTGAGAAATGTTTTTCGTTGCAATCACAGTTCTGCTCCATCATGTGGAATGGGTACATCATGGACCAGCCCCACATAATGGAGTAGAACTGTGATTGCAACGAAAAAGCACTATAGAAGTGCAGATAATTTGTGATTCTAGACTTTGTGGGAATATCAGGAATTATTGATGCTGCACCCACTATGTATCAACAGGCAGTCGATGCAGCATCAATAATTCCTGATATTCCCACAAAGTCTAGAAACATCAAAATTTCACTTTCATACCGCGATATTAACTTAAATCACAATACCACTCCATCTTATTGAGCTGTTCCATCGTATTTCTATCCCATATGATGGAGTAGCACTGTAATTTAAGTTAAAAAAGTGTTGATGTCAAAAATCTGCTGCTGCTCAAGCATGTGGGGTTGCTCCATATTGCATATACTCCACATGCCTGAGCAGCAACATATTTTTGGCATTTTTTTAAAACATGAGTTGAAATTTGGATGTTTCTGGAATTTTCTATAAATATCCAGGAATGCTGGTGCTACACCAACTGCATGCTGTTGGATAGCGGGTGTAACATCAGTATTCCTGGATATTTCGAAAAAAAGTCCAGAATATCAAATTATCTGCACTTTAATTTTGCTTTTTCGCTGTAATCACAGTGCAGCTCCATCATATGGGGAATGCCCATCATGGATCAGCCCCATGTGATGGAGCTGCACTGTGATTACAGCGAAAAGCACCGCATGACCCTTTATTTTTCTCATCATTTTACACGTCAAATCTGTCATGTAAAGCATCACTTTTCGTCCCTCTTTTCGGTTCAGGATAATTTCGTTTATGTTTTCACATGATGATATGAGGTCTGGACTGATTCCAATTGCAGAATATGATGCTGCAACAACTGAAGGAAGTGATAGAACCAAATTTTACTACTCTAGTACACGCAAATTTAATATTCTTGGCAAACACACCATTTCCATGAGCAATTATAGAGAATCGAGGAATAATTTAGATCGAGCATGAGTTTCTTTCCATGTATCATCAGAAATAGCAGCATATATATGTACTCTGTATTCACTCGAGATAAAACCAAAAAATATATGCATTTTTCTTTGATTCACTCAAAAATATGAACAAATGCGTCTTTTCTCAATAGGCATTATCATTCCATTAGTTCTGTATATTATAATCTAATGCATACACAAGTAGTGCTATAATATATGAAAAAATCAGTATTTTTTCATAAAACTATTTGAATATCGTAGTATTAAATCGATATCTTGTGAAAATTTGCAATGTAATATGCATAGATCAAGTACTCAATTTAAATAATACGCTTCATGTAGCTATTTAAGTCTTTGTTGATCAAAATCCAGATTTGAATTCCTCGAAAAATCGAACAACTCATACATCTGAACAGAAACAATACTATACTCACAATTCTATATCGCACGATACTGGTAAATGTTCGATATTTGCATTTTTCGCTCGAAATATGATTTCGATCCAGATGATTGGCTCACCCAAATGACTGCAGCTCGTATATTATTTGTTCCTCATTGGGCGTGGCCTCTACTGTGTGAGACCCAAGGCAATTGGTAGTAAAAGGCGAAGTTTCCCCCTTTAAAATCAAAGCAGAATATTGTTGACAGCTTAAAAGGTTCCCAAAAATACCCCCACCCCTAGGGGTGGGGGTTAATCGCTCAAAATTCCTCAGAAAAATTCCCCTATGAGTGGGGGTGCCAATTGCCCCCTGATTTCAGGCGCGATTTTGAAAATTTAGCCTAAAAATACCACTTTTTTAACCATATTTTTCGTGTTTTGAAGATGATTGCCTATCATAAAATTTAATATTTTTCAATCATACTCATTTTTGAGAATTTGGCAATAAAAGTGTATCACTTATATCAAGAATGTATACTAAAATCATTGTACAGCGATAAAATCTATAATTGTCGTTAAAAATGGACAAAATTTTAAGATTTGCGAAAAAAGCAAAAAAAAAATGAATAAAAATGATGGTAAACCTTATAGATAGCTGTATCAAAAAACCTCCCTACCAGGGGGCATTTTAGGTGGGGGATTCCCCGATATCCTAATTTCATCATAATATTGTTCGGTTAATTTTGCATAAAATTTTCCGATTAAATAGAGGTGTATTGACTTCGAGTGTTCACAGCCAGCAATTCCAGTATGATCAATATGTTTAAGGGACAACAGGAATACAATTTAGCAACAATTTTCAAATTAAATCAACAAAAAAGCAGCACATGATATATAAGTATCATTGATTTCCATTCGGTGATAAGTCAGTAGTATATAAAATGATATTTAAAAATATAGAGATTTTCTTATTTACTATTATGAGTTGAAAATGTATTTCTAGACCACAATTCCGTCCAGTTATGAGTTTAGTTTAATGGTTTAAGCTTGATTGGCCAAGAATATAACTAAAAATGGAAGGTAAAGATAAAACTAAATTGAAACTTTACAAATAATTTCAATTTTTAAAATTTAAAATATCGTTTTTAACAATACTATAGTCATATATAGACGATAAGTGTCAAAAAATTGATAAAAAGGTGCCTCCAACTGTTTGGCCGTGTAACTAAAGGTATCTGTATATATCAAATATATGTATCACATTCTAAATTCATCAATTTTGGTCGCTAAATCCCAAAAATGGAGTCAATACACTTCTGATTAAATTGAATATTCGGTTTTGTGCAATTATAAGATGAAATTTCAATTCAATAACGCAAGGATATGCTATTTTTCAAGTCAGATCAATGTTTGTCTTTTTAATTTTTTTTGACAAATCAAGTTTACAAATCATTTCTTGATTTTTGCACTTTATCAAATTTCATCAAAAAGTAACATTACGTTCATGCAAATATTATCATTTAAAGGAGCCATACTAATCCAATCAATGTGTACTATCTTATGATAATTGAAATCATCAATAATGACTCTTAGTCCATATTCGATTTGTTAAACTTTTTTTGTCATTTTAATGGGGACTTTATTGTTTCATATCTCGGGATACTTTTTAGACTTGCGATCCACGCATATATTGTTCCTATATGCATATAGATGCTATGCCCTAAGTTTCAACCCAAAATGTTTTGAAAATAAAGAGTTCCACACCTTGTATGCACCCACTGAAATAAGCATATAAAGCAAAAATTCCGACTGCTGCATGCTCATTTTGTATATCCATATCGGATTATCTTATGAAAAACCAGCTGAATATTGAATAAATTGTTGATTTTCTATTTTTATTAACAAAACAATGTTGATAGTTAGCAAGCTTACAGTTGGTATCTAAATTGCATAATACATTCGTAAGAGCTCACGTAAAAACATTTTAATTTTTGAAAAATTTGATTCCTCATTAATAAATGATTTTTGTTGATAAAATAGATAAAACACATTAACCAAATGTGTTTAGTGTGCTTATTTTGGCATAAATGTCCTTTATAGACATGTCACTTTTACATGCAATTCTGGCTTTTTTCAGTATATTTCGACCTTCTGTTTCTCAGGTAAATAATAGAAATTATAAGATATCTCCTATGTATACCCCGATCCAAAAAAATCTAGTTGTTAGCTAACAAAGAAAATCATGAAAATACCGATCAGGTAGGGCTGTTCGAAATAAGGTTAAAATAATTCATCAGAACTCGAATTTTTTTAAGTTGAAATAAATTATGAAATTATCAAAATCTGATACCGCAGACATCTAGCATATACATAGAAGTAGCATGGTGTATAAAAATTTTTTATTCAAATTCAGATTTCTCTAAGCCTCCTGCAAAAGTAAAATTTCATCTCATAAGGTTATATTTTTGAATAGTTTACATCAGATGCAAGTTGGGCCTTAAATATGCTTAATTTTCGTTAGCGTTGTATATTATTAGTAAATTGCTGGCTTTTTCTTAAATTATTAATTATCAACCATATTATTCATTTTGTTTGGGCAGTAAAACACGAGGCGAGGCTTTGGTGTTGTATAAAGCTCATAGGTGTTGAAATCCAGTTTTGATCCGAATCAATTTTTTTTAAAAAGTAAAAAATCAGTAAAAGAAAGATAAGATTTCGATTGATTTGACTTGGTTGAGTAAAATATAAGTTTTTATAAAGGAGGCATTTACTTGGCCATGGATTCACGGATGCGCTTGTAGGCGGCACGAGCTGTGAGAGCAGCTGGTGTTGTTGGTGTGTAAGCACCACCAGCGACGGCCTTGCCGCACTTGAGGCATGTCCAGATACCGACAGCGTTACGCTTGACGGATTCCTTGCCGCAGAAAGCGCATGGATACTTCTTGCGCTGGGAGATTTCGATCTTCTTGATTGTCTTACGGAGGGAAGCACCATAGCGAACGCCATACTTGCCGCAAATACCTACTTTCTTTGTTCTACGAGCCATGTGAAAAAAGGACGGCCAACTCAAAAGTGACAAAATTCAGAGAAAATCTTTGCAAAAGTGACGGATCCAAATATCACTATATAACTATTTTCTCGATTTTCTTTGAGATTTGAATTCTACAGTAGTAATTTCTAAACAAATCTTTCGTTAAATCTGTATGAAAAATTTATTCTCTATTCTTTTACTAAATATATCATTAGCATCGTATATTTATCGGTAAATTTTAAATATCTCTTCTCATTTCCAAGTTGAAATTGATAATTGTTGAAATCTGCTAAATATTGATGTTGATTCATGTATTTAGCTTATATTTTCATCAGCATCAATGTGGTATCGTTCATGGGCAGTAGATTGTAGATTAAAGAATGTTTTAGAATAGATTCTAAAGATTTGCCATATAACGTCAAAAAGTGTCATGTAAAATAATTTGACAAAAAAATCTTTTGAGCCGAAATTCCGTAGAATCACTACAATTTAGTGGTTAAATCCAAATCTACTGTTTACACATAAAATTACGAAATATTTGAGACAAGCCTTCCGAATTTTCCCGCAATTATATTATAAAAAGTGAAATAAAATGTATGGTCTATCTATTGAAAGAAAAATAACGAAATCAGTATAAAAAGAAACGATAGCCTTCACAATTTTTTAAAATGTCGATCGTATTTTTCTCCCATATATCTTTATTTAGGATTTCGATCGAAAATTTTAGCAATGTCACTTTTTAGATATATGAGTTCGGTCATCAGCTACAAGTTCATTATCATTGGAGCGAGTGGCGTCGGCAAGACTGCGATTTTGAAGCGCCTTGTTGAAGACACATTCTCTGAGGAGTCGCAAAGCACAATCGGCGTCGAGTTCGATTCAACTATGTTAACAATCGACGGAAGAAAAGTTAAACTTCAGATTTGGGACACTGCCGGTCAGGAGAGGTTCAGATCAATATCCAAAGCATACTATAGAAATGCTGTTGGAGTTATTCTCGTTTTCGATCTCACTGAGAGAAAGACTTTCGAAGATCTCAACTCATGGCTCAACGACGTTCACACACTCTGCGATCCAAACTGCGTTATTCAGCTTATTGGCAACAAATCAGATCTGACAGATTCACGCATTATTTCCCTCGCTGAAGCAGATGCTTTTGCACAGAGAAATCACATGCACTACCTTGAGACGTCAGCGAAATCAGGATCCTGCATCTCTGAGGCTTTCACTCGCTGCGCCATCGAAATTATTTCAAAGGGACTCAAGGCATCCAATAGTAATGTTGACAAGACACCCCTTATGCCAGAACAGGGCAACAAAGACGGATGTAACTGCTAAAAATAAAATATTTATATTTGCTTTCAAAAATAATAAATTAAGTTATTAACATTAAACTACATTGTTTAAAACAAATCTATAGATCATTAAAAACATTATTCTGGACTTCTTGTTGATAAAATTGAATCTCGTTCAGCCACTGTTCGAATTGAGTAACATCAAAAACAGCCGGGCAAACATGCGGCAGGCCAAGAAGTATATCCAAGTGTGTTGTTGTCTTCTGCAATGCTTCTAAAGTGTGAATTTCTGGATAACAGACAAATCGCACTCTGATAGTATGCTGCACAGGGTTGAGTCTCGCTGGCTCAAACACCATGAGTTTGTTCGTTAATTTCTTGAATATACCGAAATCAGCAAATCCAGACCTATGTTGGGCGAAAGCTGACTGGAAGAATATAATTTTATAATTAGCGTATATGTTGGAAACTTTTCCTTCATGTAATTGGCCATAAATTGTCTGCCAAACGTGATCTGTTGTTATATCTGCATTCAAACATCTTTCGAGCTCATTACGTGTTGTTTTAGTGTCTGATATGTTGGCTAGCAGTTGTTTGTACTCTGCTTTGGCCTTTATCCAATTTTCGTGTTCTAGAAAGTTTGAAACCGGTTTAAGTTTACCAAGAAAGTCTGTGGACTTCACTGAACGCTTCTCTTTCATATATCTCTCAAGTAATTTGTTGAATTTGGCCTTTTGAAGCTCAATCCATTTGTATGTTCGTATTTTTTGAACCTTTCGAAGTGTTTCTTCATCAACTTGGTACTCTGATTCGTCTTCTCCAATTTCTTCGGAGTCCGCAACGTTTTTATACAAATTTTGTAGCTTTTCATTTATGTATTCTTCTTTTTCTTTGCTCAATTGCTCTTTGGTTGGTGCCGGATAACCAAATGTCGTGTATAGGAGGTGTCTAAGTGTATTCTTCGCTGATTTTTTCTTTTCGAATAAGACATCTTTGTTTTTCATTAAATTATCGAGATTTTCTTTTGCTTCAGTATAATCCTTAATCAGATTGTTGTAAATTAACTGTGCAGTAGTGCTGTAGCCGGATCTTTAGATGATTCCGCTTCGAAATACTTCAGCCAACTTTCTTTTATCGCGTTGTGATATCTGATGTGGACAGGTGTTGTTGCATACGAATGTAGGGTCGTCAAATTCATCAGAACCGTCGCAGCAATCGCAAATGTGATTGTTAATCGAATCAATTGAAATAGATTTCTCCTGATTCATACACGAAAACGTCATTCGCTCGTAATCAATGCGTTTTTGCAATGCCCCGGAAAACTCATTCGGATCAAAAGAACAAAGCAGAACAATCAACATTTTTTTGGAGATTTAAATTCAACAGTCATGCCGCTGAACGTTTTTGGAGACTGTTTAAAAGTATTGTTTTGATAAATTTGGATTTTTGTCAAAATGTGGTTTGACAATGTTATTGTCTCAAAATTTGTGTGTATTGTATTTGCAATATACAGCAAATATAAATCTATTTTTACTCAATACGCAAATTGTCCTGCCGTGCTGCTTTGCGGAACGCTCGGTTCTATTGGGATGGGCGAAGCCCCTCTCAAACCCACACCTGTAAAATCATCCATCAAAACAGAATTAAATGTCACATTTTTTATTTGAATGATTTGACATATTTTAGATGCTGCACAATCAATATAGCTATTTTGCAGCAAAAAAAATATTTGAACATGCACAAAATTCTTAAGTGCGTATAATTCTGAGTACTATAAAAATTGAAAAGGTTTGGTCGATTTTCAGAACTTATTTGGCCTGTGCCGACTATCAATTATACGCACCATACAAAAAATTCAGTGGGTTTTAAAATTGAACACACACTATGGATCATTGATAGGAAAGTAATGTATTTTATGACTGATTCTATGGCAAGAGCTATTGTGAAGTATATTTACCGTTTAATGAAACTTCCATTTTAACTTTGTCTGCCTATAATAAAAAATTATTTTTATTTTAAAAATCGCAAGTGCGTAACGGTTTTGCGTATGTCCAAAAAAATACGCCATTGGAAAATGCGTAAGTGCCGCATACTTACTATTTTTGTGATTTTTTTTTGAAAATTTCGATTTAAGGATACTAAGGATACTCAAAATCCCATTGCGGGTAAAAAGGTTTATATGCATCTGACATACGTAAATGTGTACGCAAGAAATAAAAAACTGTTTTTTTTTATTCAAAAATAAGAGATTTTATGAATCTAAATCAGCAGACAACTTCTATAATTGATTCTAAATCGAATGCAATCATAATTTGCAGCATTTTCAAAATAAAGGTTTTTGCTAATAGAGGTGTGGTCAAAAACAAGCAGAAAAAGCTATTTGGAAATTGATTTATTTAATAAAGTTATTTCAGAAGCTCATAACATCATCTGAGATCCTGTATATAATGTATGTTATATATACGTAATCTGAATGCATAAAACAAAATTATATCTTTCTCCAATGCAAATACAATCAATTCATCAATGATTTTCATGAAAATTCGCTCTAAACTTTCTGTGTAACTTTGTTGATAAACACGTAAGAATGAATTTGAAGTAATATTTTTAAAATTGCTATTATTTTTAAAAATATATCATCCTTATTGTAAGCGCGCTGTCTGTCTGTATGGTATTGAATCAATTAATCAAAATGCTTTGGAATAAAATAATTATTATACATTTGATAAATTAGGGTCTAAATCAATTGTGCTATCTTTATTCTTTGATTTTAAAAAGATTTTGAGGTTGTTTGAAGAATTAAAACGATTTCAAATTTGTGATAAATTAAAATTTAAAAAGATATGCAGGAATCTATATGATGTAAATGTAGTGTTAGTTGAATCATTTCGTTTCATTGTTGACTTGTTGCCAAAAAACCAACAATAAAGTTCTTTTGCGATGTTTAAAAACTACTGGCGTCACTTTTAATGACACTTTTTATAATATAATAAAAATAATAAAATGAAAGCGAGGCCTTCAACGGCACCGCTTCGACCAGTTAAAAAAGTGGGCACTACTGAGATCCCGGAACTCAAATTAAGCAAAAAATCGACGATAAAAACAGCACGAAGAGCAAAAGGAAATTTTAATTCGCAAAGATCGGATGCAACACCTAAAAAGACAAAGTTTGACTATCACACGATCAATTCACGCATTGGTACGATAAAAATTCCGAATGTTACCGTTGAAAAAGAAGTAAAATTGCGAGAAGAGAAACATTCTGTTGAAATATTAGAAGAAGTTGCCGAAGAAGACTTTCCTGAGGAAGTTTCTGTCTTTGCAACGCTATCTTTACTTAAAACAATGGAACCAGACGTCTTAATTCAGTGTATTTCATTAATCCCAGTTTTTTTACGAACTCTTGAGCTCGATGAGAAGCTGGATCAGACAATAGTTTCGTCTGTATGCTTAAATCTCGAACCTTCAGATTTAAATTTGTTCGTTAATAACTTAGTTGTCGAAACAAACGTCTACGAAGCAATATCACGATGTGAAACAGTCAAAGAAGTGGAGGAAGTGATGCTAAAAGTCGCTCCAGTCTTGAAATGCTTAATTTGGCAAAAAAACGAAAACGCAAACTTTTTCATTTCAGAATCATTGTCAGAGATTTTGCCGATAGATCAATCGATAATCGGGCATTGCTACAAAACAGTTGACGACATCATTACTGCCGATCCCGGTGATCACCCGCAGTTCAGTGTCGACAGAGATTTGCCGATATTAAGAGGAATGGAATCGATGATATTGTTGCCGATAAAAGATGTCAACGATGATGTTGTCGCTGTTCTTCAATGCTGTGGTTTGTATGATCAAAAGAACATCCAGATCCCCTTCAATAATTACTACATCGAAACTTTCAAAATCATAAGAAATATCATTCAAAAGAAAATATTTGGAAAATTCAAAACGAGATTAATTCCAACAAACATTTCAAACGCGTTTGTAGAACTCGATTTCTCAACAATACAGCACACTCTCAATAAGATTACGTCTTACATCCAGAAAATTGTTCCTTGCGAGTCTTGCGAAGTTTATTTGTTTGATGATAGATACAAAAAGATGACGAGACTTAATGATGGAAAAGTATTTGACAGCCAAACAGGAGGTATTGCATTCCAAGCAGGTTTAACGCAAGACATTATAAATATACCACACGGACAAAGCAATCCTTCTTATAATCCAGAAATTGATGGAAGATTCGTGAATAAATCAGTCATCGCAAAATCATTCTTCGTAACAAGAGGTCACTATATTGTCGTTTTTAGGGCGAAGCTAAAAATCCCAATATTCTTAAACGAAGACGCAGACTTCCTTCAACTCGCAGCACCAATTATCTTCGATGCCATTAAGATCTCAACATATGTCCAGAAAGAAACAGATGATGCAAAAGTCAAAAAGAAAACTACAAACATCATTCATGCGACATATAATGCTTTGTCTGTTGTTGCAAGAGATGGTGTTGATCCATGGATTGCTGCACGACAAGCAGCCCAAGCTTTCTTTGGAACAACCAAGTTCTTCATCGCTACGTTCGATGGAAGAAATATGAATTTCATGCCTACATCTGTTAAATGGGCTTTCGATGAATGCGTTTCTGGCGTTGCTTACAACTATAGAGAGATCACATACGGAAATGAAGGTGAAGAAAACTTCCCAGAGAAACTGTACTCAGACTTAGGCTGTGCTGGTGCCCATCGCTCTATTGCATTCCCTTTCAGGAGAAATGCAAGAATTGCTGGTTCAATTGAAATCATTGATCCTGTTAATGTTGATTCTGTTGAAGAAACAACGCATCAATTCGGTTGTTTGATTGCTAATATCTTTGATAAGATTCTTTCTAAGCGTTGATATATTATATATTTTGTTATTAAAATAGAGATTTTATTCAAACAAAACAAAATTTAAAATTCGGGATACTTCTCTATGATTTTAAGTAACTCATCTTGTTTCTCCATCGCAATCTTAAAGATTTCTTCGAAATAGTTGAACGTAACTGTGCTGTGTGTTGGCTGCTGATAGTAAATCGGCTGATTAACAAATCTCTTGAATGTTTTCTGGTATTCATCCCAAACAGGAATAGAAACTCTGCATCTACGATATCCATCCATCGAAAGAATATCATCCGCTTTGTGGATGTAAGAAGGATCAATGTTCCACAAATCGTGGACTGAATTAACAATCAATGAAAAGATCATCTTCTTTTCTATGCTTGCGTTAGGGAATTTCTTCGTTATAATGTTGTAGAAGATGTGAAGAATCATATTGGATCTTTCGTTGATCGACATAATAATTAATCGATTGATCAACGCTTCTTGCACGTTTTTGGCCTTTCCAACAGCTGTACACATATTCTTGAAGTTGTCATCGACAATAAGCATTGAAGACATGAACTTATATATGAAATTATCAGTTGGGAATGTCGTTTCATCACCTTTGAGATCTTTCACGAATCTTTTGATTAAATATTCGACAAAGTCAACGTGGAAAGGATCAACAGCACGAACAAACATTTCCCATTGATCGAAATCGGCCAAAATCGTGTTTGGAAAGTGACTAAACAACTTATAAAATCTTAAAACGTTAAATGTGCGATTAAAGAAAGGAACAGTCATATTATCAATGTGGGGATATGCTTTGCATATTTTCGAGAGATTAATGAAATGTTGCAAAATATCATTGCAATTATTTTTATCATTGAGTGAATCGTAAAAATCTTGCTCGTTTTCGACCTTTAGAGAGAATAAACGATCTTGGCCATTTCGTTTGAATACAATGAACCTTCCTTCGAAAAATATTTGAACATTTGTTGATACAATTTCTATTTCGCGCTTTACAGTGTCAAATATTGAACAATATGGATCATCGTACAAAAAGAAAACCCTTGTTCCCTTTGGTGCCCCTTCAGGTTTTGCAATAACGAAAAAGAATTTACAATCCGGATTTATTGGTATTCTTGTTCTCCAAAACCTCTTTGGTTTACAATCCACTGGTGTATTTTCTTCGTCTTGTTGCATATTTGCTGGATTTTGTGAAATCGGTGTTTTTTCTTGCTCTGTTGACCATTTCTTTCCCATGGTTATGTTTACTGGGTTTGAGAGTTCCGCCTTGTATGCACTGATTTGGTTTAAACGACAATTTAAGTTCATACAAACGAAAATGAAATCTGCGTTATTTTTGACTTGTAAACTAATTATTTTGTTATGTAAAACCAAAATATGTCGTGTAGCCATAAATTTGTCTTGTAAAGATGATTTTAAAAATCGATATTTGATGACTAGGTATTGACGTATGTATTATATATTACTAATAATGAAAGATTTACTTATTAAACATAGTTATTATTACAAAATATTATCCACGTTTTGAAATTTGTTCTTTCATGGCAGCAATCATGTCTGCATCAGATGCATCGTCTGGGAGATCGAAATGCTTTCGAACAGCATCTCTAAGTCCCTTCGGATTTGTGATTTTAGTGTCAACAGGAATTTCATTTGCGTTATTCACTAATCCAATAGAGTATTCCTTGAGCATTGCATTGTATGCATCAAGTGACGATTTAGATATTTTATTAGTAATATCAACTTGTTGTTCTTGCTGATGATTTGAAAATTCGGAGGATTGTTTGTTCTTTTTGTCCTCTTTGACATTCTGTTCGTGTTGAAGTGATTGAAGTTCATCTTTCATTAATTGAATTATATCTCTTTGTTTTTGAAGTTGTTCGTCTAAATAATCGTTCTTTGACTTCATTTGCTTCGATTTCTGAGTACAAGACTCATTAAATATGCTATCTATGAACTGAACAATATGTTCATCTTTCCATCTTAAAATTGTCAAAACTCTGACAATTCTGACAGTCAGTGGATCATTCTGTTGGCGTGTGGAGTCCTGCTCAAGCTGATTCAGTGATCTCGGAAGAGAAGTGAAAATCCACCCATTTAATAACGCATCTGTAAAACTTTCGACGTACATATTTAGTTCATCTTGCTGCATTTTATTGGCTTCGCTGCCTTTGTAATACATTGCGAGTGTTTTAGCGCTTATTGCGGAAAATTCGTTCGGTGTAACTTTAATTCCGTTGATAAATTCAATTTTTGGACCAATCACAAGTATGACTAGTTGCCTGAAGTTCGGCAGCATCGATAATGGAGCGCCAGCTGCAGAAAACGAAGTAATATTTGTATTTTTTGGGAAATTTTTAAATGAAACTAAAGGATTGTTATCAAAAACAACACCGCGGATGTTCTCTTTTGGTGAAAATCCCGTAAAATCTGTTAAAAGATTATTAGAAGCGTCAAATGAAATCGCAGCATCCGGAATTTCGACTCCGTTTAAGTCACGAAGCCTCATATCGGACACTGGGTATATTTTGTAGTTCACCATTGAGTCTTTTTGCGCTCGTGTAAATGTTATTTTTGATTCACCCATTGAATAAATAAACTGAAAAAATATGAAAATCCTTGTAAAAGAGAAAATATTTTGTTTTGGATTTTTTTTTTTTGAACAAATCAAATCTTATTTCTTGCAAATTCAATATTGTTATAAAAATATAATCTTAATTTGGACTCATTTCTTCATTTGCTTTCAAAAAAGCGATATACATGCAAAAGTGACAAAATGGCGCATGTCAAACCGCTGATTGTAAAAAGTGAGGTTAATATTAATGCAAAGACGTGTTATCCCTCTTCCTGATGGTTATGAATATGATCCAGAGCACTATACGCCAAAAAATCCACAATATAGATGCATTGTTGTTGTTAATGAATTTGGCCAGAGATGCCTTTATCATAATCGGAAAAATAGATTAAAAAAATCATCAACATTTTTATCCGGCATTAGTTGTAGATTGTGCAAACGAAAGCAGCAGAAGATGCACATATATTTCCTCCATATCGTTTTCGAAAGAATTATCCAGAGATTTTGAAATAAAAATGTTATTATGATTATTTTATTGTTAATCGAAACTTATTTAGTAGTTCATAGCTTCTGATATCTAATTGTGAAAATAAATTGTATTAAAACGTTATATAACTTTGATATTATTCGGTCATTGCAGACGGATATTATAAATATGCGCAGCGATCTCGAATATCTTAAAATTTTACCGTATTTTGATATCATGATTTTTGACACTTCAGAAAATCTCAAAATAAAGTTAATTTTTAAAAAATATTTAATTTTTTTAATTTTTATATAAATGATGAACTTTGATAGAATAACTAACAAGAGGAATGGTGAGACATTCACAAGAGGAACTTATAACGGAATTGAAGTCTTACGTCGAGACAAGGATGGTTATATAAATGCTTCAAAGCTTTGCGAACAACTCGGAAAGAGATTCAGAAAATCAATTGAAAGTAAATCATGGAAGGAGTATTTAGAGATATTTATTGAAGAAAATAGTGGGTGCCTTAATTCTGTCGGACACTTTATTTACACATTAAACGATGGAATCCCTCAAGAAATTCAAGAAGTAAGAGGAACTTACATTCATCCCGGTTTGATAAATTATGTTTCATTTTGGGCAAGTGTTAAATATGCTGTAAAGGTTGGAAAGATAATGGATTCCATTAATGATAAAGTCCATGATAAACTTAATGAACAAAATTTACCAGATACAGTAGAAAATGCAGAACCTATATTCAACGAAGAAGAAAAAAAAAGATTACAGAACCACAAAAAGCTTATGAACAAAATTATAGTTGGGATGTTCGTGACACAACTTACCAATTGGATCAATATGAAATCGATGAATTAAGAAAAGATAAAAGAGATTATGATTTAGCGAAGATCAATTATGAAAAGGCAGTAGAGAGAATTAAATTTATTTTTGCGGTATTAGGTAGGTAGGTATTAGATACCAAATACTTTTCGGGAAAGAGGCAAAAAGTAATTTTCAAAAATATGAAGATTTTACTTAATTTTTACGGTTCGTCATAGCCTCGGCTACGCGGTAAAGTGTCACAAATTTGCCATTTATTTTTTGTTTCTGTTTCATGAAATTATCATTAATTCCTTTTAATTTTGAAAATCCAATACTGTTATAATTCGTTCCAAAATAATTATTGTACATGTCGACAATAACTTTGACATCCATATTGGCATTTTACTCACCCAATAATTATTAGATGTATTGTAGAGTAATATGATGTGGAATAATTAAATCTAATAACGTGCTATAAAAACTTTACTGAATGAAATTTCCGCGGTAAAATAAAGTTAAGAGTTTCAGTACTGAAATATCCATTCGACAGCAAAATATGTGCTTTTGACCTCAACAAATTTTCCCCTCAGAAATATTTGTTAGTCCTCATATAATTAATATGATTTTCTATTTATTTATTTATTTATTTTTTTTTTTGATCAATAATTGATCTACGTTGCATAATAAGTGAAATTAATGATGTAGTTTTCTGGTGCATGTTACACTCGGATTGAAATTGAGGCACTAAGTTCCAACCTACTCAATTCAAAAATAACCAAAAGAAAATTTTACAAGTGTTGTAAATCATCTATAGAGCAACTTTCCAAAATATAAAAAACTCAAATTTTTCAATGAATTTTTTTCTCAAAATCATCTGTTTGCAGACATCTAAAATACTAAATTTTCGCTTTTTAAAAGGTTTACTTGAATTTTATTTATTTATTTTTTTATAAAATGCGTATAGAGATTGGACCTTGGAGGCAACAGTGTCGTGATAGACGCTGATCCTTCAAAGACCCTTCAGGAAGCGCTGCAAGAGAATAACATCAGTCCAAGAGAAAAACAAATCTTTAGAGCTGTTTCTCTTGGAAAAGTGTTATCACTTTTCGTCACAATAGATACTTTGGGACTCACAGATAGACAGAAGGTCATTCTTACACAGAAAAGAATAGCTCCAGATGATACTCTTGCTGATTTTCCTTTAACTAAATCAGATAGAGAAGAGAGAATACTCACAGAGAAGTGCCGTCTTGCGGACCTTGGCTTGAACAGCTGGGAATGCTATCCACGCTTTCCATTATTGATACAAGAAATATATGAGGACGAAAAACTCGTTGATGAGGACGAGGAATACGACGATAATGATAGAGCTGACAATTGTTTCTAACAACAAACAAATGTTTTTATATTAAGTGATTGTTTTTAAACATGTAATTTATCATGCTAATGTAACTACTGCTTTGTTTTTTATCATAATTTCAATAAATTGCAAAATCTTTGACAAAGTACTTGTTTACATGTCATATTTATATTTTTTT
The DNA here is from genome assembly GCA_023091735.1 of Trichomonas tenax. NCBI lineage: Eukaryota > Parabasalia > Trichomonadida > Trichomonadidae > Trichomonas > Trichomonas tenax. Next base: position 3,532 of record JALKBU010000878.1, on the reverse strand, counting down.
CATTTTCCATTATTTGAACATGTTTGAAAAACACATATTAACCTCATTATAATATATACAAGACAGGGAATCTATTTATATAAACAAAACTCTCAAACAAAAGAATAATATAATATTTGTAAAATTAAACTGATTCACAGATAAATCATTATCGTTGCTTCTGTACTGTTAAATGGCTCATTAGTGCATGATTTTTGAAAGTAATAAATATTAACACAGTCTTTATTAACTGCTTTCTGAATGAAGAGGAGTAATGGTTGTAATGAGAAGTGACTCTCCTTGACAGTTCTTTTTCAATTCTATGTTTAAATCGAGTCCATGTTTCTTGCACCATCTTTTAAGATTAAGCGGTTTGTTAACAGCATCCAATAGAAGAATGAAAATGAAATTCGGCGAAAATTTCTCTCTATGATTAACAATAAAATTCAAACAATCATAAACAACAACAGCGCCATCTTCTCCACCGGCCCAAGAAGCCTCTATTGAATGCTTTTTGATTGCATCTTCGAGTTCTTCCATTGACGTTTCAACATATGGAGGATTAAAAATTAATACATCAATTAGACCTCTAAAGTGTTCACAAAAGCAATCCCTGAATGGAGAAACATGAACATTATTGTCATTGCACAATTGCTTTGTCTTTTTACAGCATTCAATATTAATATCTGTTGTAAAATGTATTGATGGCAGTCCTTTGGATTTGAAGAGCATCCTTGTGAATGCTGTGACATAACCAGATCCACTTCCAATTTCTAATATTGTTGGACAAGGTGGAAATCTATCAAAAACTTTAGCAATGCCATCACAAAGGAAGAACGAATCAGATGATGGCTTGTAGACTAAATCCCATTGCTCAGGTTTCGACCAGTCAACTTTTGGCTCAATCATTATATTTTTGAAAATTTGTGTCACTTTACTCGACAAAAATACTTTACAAGGCATAATATTTTACATGTCATAAAAATTTCACATGCCATAATATAGTTTATATGTCAAATTAGTATAGAAGATGTAATTTTGATTATTCATTCATTTTCATATTATTTTATTGGTACTACTCACCGAAATAGCTCTGTTGCTATTGAATGAACTGTGTATAGTTTTAATATTAAGTTTAGAAAGATGAATTTTTCGCATATTTGAGCATAAGTTATTATTATGATTATATATCTGCTGAAGAGTTCTATGTATATAATGTGCTGTAAAATGAACTAAATATTGATCAGTTCAGATGTGTCAATTCCACAAATGCTTTATTTTGATTAATAACGCACACTACATTATAGCAGTTGATATTAAAAGAAACATTTCTAAACATTGATGCATCGGTGTTTTATATGTACCTTTTGTGAATATCTCGCCATTTCTTTTGTTCGTCAATTCCAGGTGGCTGGGGTGGCTATGGTCAATCAACTCTACCGAAAAACACTGACAGCATGACAATTTGACAACAAACGATAAAAATAATTTATTTATTCATGAGTTGGAATATCTTTAAATGCATTTTCTAAATATTTTGAGTACAAATCTGTTCGTTTTTTGTATAATTATAATTGTTGCTGAAGTACGTTATCAACGTTTTTGTAATCTGTTTCGTTAATTAAATCACGAACAAATTTTTGAGCTGATAGTTGCTGACTTAATTTATCTTGTTCATTTTGCCTCAGTAATAATTCTTTCTGTTTAGCAGTTTGTTCAGCTTGAACTGCTTGAAGAGCTATTTGATTACTTAAATATTTACCTGCTAATGAATTTTCAAAGTCATTCTTATGTTTTTGCGTTTTAATTTAAATTTGATTATTACGTATTTCATCATTTAAATCTTTAATGTTCTTTTCTAATTCAAATTCTTTTTGTTTATTAACTTGAATGTTAATGGATTCTTTAATTCTTTCATCTAATTCTTCAGCATTAAAGCCTTCATTCATTTTCTTCATTCTTTCTGTTTCATTAATTAATCTTTCTTTAGCGAATTCATTTTCTTTTAACAATTGCTTTTTACATTGAATCTCTGCATTAGTTTCTTTAATCTTATCCGATTTATTTTCTAAATCTAATGTTTCATTCTTAATTTTTGCTAAATCCTTTGAATATTTGCCTTCTATTACTTTTACAGCATTAATGTCAGGCTGAAATTTCTTTTCTAATTTCAAACATTGATTTTGTCGGTCTTGTTTCAACATTGATTCCAATAATTCGCTTTCATAAATTAATTGTTGTTGTTCATTTACTTTTGCTTCAAATTGTTTAAGGAAATCAGTTCCTTTTCAATCGTTTAAGGTCTTTTTCATAGCTTTATTTTGAATTTTTAAACTTTGAACATCTCTTTCGGTCTTTTCAAAGTTTGAACGTAATTGATTGCTTTGAATTTCTGAACTCAAACATTCGTTCTCGATTTTCATTTAATTTAATTCAGTTAATTTTTTATTAACTTCGTCTTCCGCTACTGCAATTTCGTGTTGGTTATTTAATTTTGCTTCTTGATAATTAAGTTCTCGTTGTTTCTCTTCAATCTTATGTTTCATCTTTTAATTTTCAAATTCATTTTTCAATTTTTGCACCTTCATCTTTAATTCATGTTTGTTATCTTGATTCTTCATTTTATTTTCATTCGCTTTCATCTTTAATTCTTTCTTCCTTTCTCTTTCAAGTTCTAAAGAACGGGCAACATCATTTAATAAACGTTCTTTGTTATCGTTATTGTCTCTTAATTGATTTAATTGTTGCTGTTGAGGCAAAATTTGTGGTATGAATGGCTGCGTTAATGAATTCAACATCGTTCTTCGTAAATTCGGCATTGATGAATTAAGTTAACTCAAATGTGTAAATTAACATTAACTGGTTTTACAACAAAAGCTTGTTTTATTCTTATTGATAAAAATGACTTTATTGAAATTAACGATAAAAAATACTTCTTCATCGACGAATATTCAGATATTACAACCGTTGGTTTTTCAGAAATTTTAAGTTCTTTTCCTAACTTTCCTACTTTCTCAACTATTGGAATTTCCATAACTAAAAAAATTATTTCCTTCCTTACCATTACCTTACTCACCCATACTTTCTTACCCCATGAAATTTCTCTAACTACTATTTTACACACCTCCTTTATCCTCCTTTTTTATTACCATAATTTTTTAGGTAAGTTAGGTAAGAGTAAGTAAGGTATATTTTAAGTTTCATGTTTTGTATGCTACTTTTAATGAAAATCTACCGTTTATCACTATCCATCATTAATTTTCATTAAATTTCTTCATTTTTTTATAGCCGGGCTGCGTGCTTGCACGCAGCAGAGGCTCATATGTGTGGGTGTTCATTACCTGTCGATATAGTATTTAACACAACCCTTAACATGTCCAATCCTTCTGCTTTAGTCATAAATGCTGTAAGTTGTGTTACTTGATACACACACACACATATGGCGGCATGCCGGCGAGCAAGCTCGCCTTCGCCGCGGATCCAAGTCAGGATTCATGACCCCAAATAAGGCGGGAGCTTTATTTTCCACACTTTAAGGCTAAAGTGGCAAACG